>JAQHUG010000176.1:2619552-2639847 GCA_028555095.1 Dicrostonyx torquatus
GCCCTGCCAAAGGTCAATTCCCAGGGGAAACCTGGGCCTCAGACCAAGGGGAGCCTTGCCCCGGGACACTCTGGAGTGTGGTGCGCAGAAAGGCCCGAACCGATGTCCCAGCCCTGCCCTGCAGGCCAAATCCTCGGTATCTATATTTTCACAAGTAAATCTTAACACCTTTGATAATTATGTTCTTCTTGCCCTTGAACTCATTCAACTTTCAATTAAAATTTGTCCCTGGAAACCCAAAGGCTGATTTGAGTTTTCTACCTGACCTAGCGTGACATCTAGACAAGTTTATATTCAGGTCATTATAACCTAGACTTTTTTTTTTTACTGGCCAAAACATCATTTTTCCTTATTAGGAAGTACCTTGTGAGTTTGGGTAGAGCCTGCATTTCATGCCTTCCAGGCATCTGCCATCTCTCCCTGTGCAGTTTAATACTATGTCTGACAGAGATTTCTATAGGCTGCGATCAAAAGCAGCTGCTTCTTCTTAGGGTAGCAAATGAGATATCTGCCCAGTAGAGATTCTTCCACACAGCAAAGGGGGAAATGTGGACCATTTCTGCAGTTGGTATGGATGAGTCAGGGAGAAGGGACATCCAGACACTTCAGGGTTTAATGTTCTTATCCTTTCACCATGTATTGAAAATCTTGGGAGAAAATCTCCCTGATAAACCTGAAAATTGGGAGGACGTAGCAGGTATGTTCACTGCCCTCTCCAGTTGTCATGAGGCAAATGAGCAATGTGTGTCAAAGGAGTACAAAATTACATTCATTTAGCACTTAGTCGAATTGATTGAAAAAATCATAGGAAATTGCTACCAAATACTGCACACTTTTCAAGTTCATCCTAGCTATGTGTGTGGAAGTGAGACTAAAGTGGATAAGAACGCTCAAAATATGTTTATTCTGTGACTAAGAACTGCCATGGGGGCTGAGAAGTGAGATGAACATTATGTAGGCCCAGAATATTTTGGGAAGTTAAATGGCATTTCTTATAATTTTACTTCTAATATATTCAGCTGTTCACCTTTCTCAAAAATACCTTATGCCTTGTACACCTTTTAGGAGCGATTGTTTCGTTTCCTCTCTGATAAATTCTCACTCATCCTGGGAAATCAGACATGAAGAACATCTTTTCTGTGATGTTGACAAAAGCTCTCCACTGAGTTTATTAAAGGACAATGGTTGCTCATTGGTCTATGTCTCCACTATAAACCACTATGCACTGTCAGACAGGAATTATGCATTTCATTTTCTTACAATTATGCTTAAGATTTCAAATGTACTAAATTTGCATGATTTCACTGCTGAGCTTGTGACATGCAAGGCTGTGTGCTATGTAACTTTTCATTTGAGGCAAGTAGCCTACACTGGCACTTTGCAAACGAGTCTCTGAGAGCACGACCATGTTGTTCTAAGGCACACCAGAGATGAGGTCCTGCCCACTTAGTGGGGTTCTTCTGGGCAGCTGATCTAATTTTGTTGTCTTTTGGGCTTCTCAAGTGTAAAAGACAAATAATAAGAGACCCTATTTAATGTTTGTTTGTTTTCTTTCTGAGTGTTAATTATAATAGCACAAATGTATTGTTAACCAGACTTCTTTTGTGACAGTAAATAGCCAGGATGTTGGAGCTACTTTTCAGAAATGGAGTGGGGCTTCAATAAAGAAGTGCAAGTTCCATGATGCATTTTGGAATTCCAATCAAACAGACCATTTTTAACTTCCTTATCTCTCTGTTTTCCCTTTCATATATTTTTGGGACACCATCTTCATCTCTAGCTCAGGCTGATTTAAACTCATTTTATTGCCTAGGCTGGCTTCAACTTGCAATTCTTCTATGTTGGGTTCCAAAGTAAGTGGTAGGATCACATATTTTCTCTTGTCTTTATCCTCTTCCCTTTCACTCACAGTTCTTTCTCTGATCCTCTCTTCTTTTCCATCCCCCTTCTTCCTTTTATACAAAGAAAGCTGGATCAGGCCCCAGAGTCTGGGAGACCCCAGTTTTCAAGCTATGGCATGCTGTCTTCTAGTGTGCTACCCAAATAGCATTTAATAACACATTCATTGTCTTTATAGTTAAGGTTGGGATAACTCATTCTCTAAGCATTTTACCTTTAACAGAAGCAGAACCAGATACTTCATAAATGTTATTTCAAACCATCATCTCACTTATAGATAAGTTCTTCAAAACCAGTATCACCATTAGAATCAGTATTATCTTATGAACAGTTTCCCCACTCAGTTTAATTTCCATGGTAGGCTTACTTTATTTCACTACATACACCTTTCTCCTAGTCGTGGAAGATAATTATAGCCAATAGAAACATCCATCTGTATTGTTCATGGCTCCAAAAAACGGAAACCCTTCCTATCACAGTATCCAATTTGCTAAGCAATTTCCTTGGTGGGGTGTGATTAGCAGGCATCTTGAGATGTTTTCATTTGTAAGTAGGAGAGTGATTATTAGTGTCTTAAATGAAAAGAAACATTCAGATTAATTCTCTGACCTGTAGTTTTGGACACAGTGGTGTTTTGGATTGATTTGGTGACTCAGGGATATGAGGAGCTAGACAGTGTATTGTGACCATCTTGAGTTTGGGATCATGCTTATAGGAATTGCTTGCTTCTCTATGTCATCACTTCTTCACCTTAACTGTCATAAAGAAGAAAGAAGGATAAAACTATCCTCCTTTACAGTGTGGTGGCTTGGATGAGAATGTCCCTCATAGGCTCCAATGGGCCTGGTTTGGATAGTTTTATAAGATGATCTTGCTGTAGGAATTATGTCACTGAAGGAAGGCTATGATGTTTCAAAGTTTCTCATCTTTCTAAGTATGCCCTCTCTGCATTCTGCTTGAGATTCCAAATGTGACTCTCAGCTTCTGCTCCAGCACCATGTTTGCTGCTTGTTGCCAGGTCTCCCTGTCATGACATTGATATACTTCTGGAACAATAAGCCAAAATAAACCACTCCAACTGTAAGTTGCTTTGGTCATGGTGTTTTATAATAAATATAAAAGTAATTGATACCTGTACCACTCTTTGTGTGTGAGTGTGTGTGTGTGTGTGTGTGTAGATCTATACTTAATGAAATCTCAGTGTACTTTTCTTTATACCGCATTGGCCAGAAAAAGGACACATGTCCTCTCCAGAAGTCACAGTGAAGAATAATCCAGTTACCATGAGTGGATGGAAGCCACCCTGACTCAGGTTCTGAGTTTAAGGGAAGGCTCAGCTTTTCCTGGGACCAGAAATTCTATGACTACTACAGGAATACATCAGATGTTTGATGAGCAGAGTCTGAGAGGCACTGTGTGCAGATTGTTGTTGATAAAGTCAGTATCTGCCCCAAGTTCATTGGATCACATACTCATGCGTCAGACTTGCTAAGCTCAGTCAGATCAATTGTTTTCACTTGTGCCCCAAGGGAAGATCCCATTTCTAAGACTAGGATTAATATGGCAGGTCTCAGTGAAGAAACAGTCTCAAGGGAAATACAGAAAGTGAAATGTGATGAGGAGGGGAAGGAGGCTTCACAAAGGTTATGTCTCAAATTCCTCCCTACCCCCACCCCTAAAAAGCAACTTAAGGTCAGCCTCATAGATAAGCCCTGAGGACCACGTAGATTCCTGCAACTACTGATGTTCCTTTCCATCAAGGCTGTTTGTCAATCATTTTGGGATGAAGGTGAAATATAAACTTCCAGGAACTCCTGGTCTACCATGTGTATACGCATGTGTATGGTTCTAGAAGACTGAGTCTGGTACCCCCAACCAAGGGATTCAAGACTATATGTTTGTAGATATTGAGTATTACACTGGAGTTTGGAGGGTGAGCAGAGTTCTTAAGGGAATTCATTACTAGATATCTGAGGGCCCAGACGTCAGAGTCAGGGAAAGAGTGAACATGGTTGTTGACTGGTAAGTAAACCAGGTCAATAGAAGCACCATGGACATTCCGTTCACTCAGTGGAAACAAGGATGCTAAGAGGCTCTCATCTCAGAACACCCTTTCATTCCCATTAATACTCACATATGTTCTCCTAGTTCATTATGGCACCTCTCAGAATGAATTTTTACACAGCCAGTAGTTGCACAAGTACTCTGTAGTGCCACATGTTCTAACCGAGCTACTTCTAGCCTACCCCATCTGTTGGTGACGGCTTCTAGTCCTACTCCCCATTCCTTCATTTAGTGTTCTTCAAACTCTCTCTGTGTTCCAGGGTTGCACTGATCTCACCCCAACTTTCTTAAACTGAATGGAACCTTTCTGTAAACCAAGCACTATTGATATCTGTGGCCATATTATCCTTCCTTGTGAGTGACTATTCTGCACAACATACAATGTTAGCAGTATGGCTTCTACCCACTTGATGGTAATGCACACACACACACACACACACACACACACACACACACACACACACACACACACACCCCACTTATGACAGATGTTCCACGGGCCTTTTCAAAATTGTCTCTGATTGAGAACTACTAGCTCACAACACTGATCTCCTACAACTCTGGATTCTAAGTTTTTACCTATTAAAAAAGTAGAAATTCTTTCCGTGTTGTGGAATTTATGAGCTCCCTGGAAACTTATCAGATAAGACACAATTCTTTCATTTTTTGTTAATTAGTGAGTGAGTTTGGCATTTGTGCTATTTTAGGGGAGAGAAGAAGAGTTCATTGGTCATGTTATAGTTCTTCTTTTTCTCACATTTACCTGTTATCTTAGTTAACTTTCTATTGCTGTGATAAAACACTGCATATTACCATGGCAACTTAGAAAAGAAAACATTTAATTGGCCTTATATTTCCAAAGGATTAGAGTCCATGGTCACAGAATCAATGCATGGTAACAAGAACAGCTAAGAGCTCACATCTCAATCACAAGCCAGAGTCAGAGAATACACATTGAAACCTCAAAGTCTGCCCCCTGTGACATGCCTCCTCCAACAAGGCCATGCCTCTTTTTAAAAATTTATTTATTTAAACTGTTTTTCATGTCACATACCAACAACCACAGTTCCCCTTCCCTCTCCTCCTATCCTCCACTCAACCCTGTATCGACTCCTCAGAAAGGGTAGAGCTGCCCATGGGGAGTCAACAAAGTCTGGCAAATCACATTGAGGTAGGGCCAAGCTCCTCCCCTCATATTGGTAGCTGAGAAAATCCTTCCCAAATAGTTTCAACAGTTGCAGACCAAGTATTCAAATATACTCAAATGGGTCTATGGAGGGCATTCTCATTCAAACCACTACAGCTATCATTACCTAGTTGAGGCTTTCTGCTTTTGAAATTAGATTCACAAATACAAATATATGATGTCTATTTACCTTTGAATTCCAGACAAAACTAATTTTTAAGTATAAATCAATCCTGTGTAATATTTAAGAAAGACACCATGAAAGTATTCCTGTTTTATCTGAAATTTAAATTTTAACTGGCTGCCATGTGGTTTGTTTGGCAACAGTGCTTGGAATGTGTTCTTTCTCCAGGGACTTCATTATGGAAATGCCTGCCATGACTAAATTCTGGAGTGTCTTGGTGTGCTCAGTTTATTCTTCAACCACAGAATACTCACTCTGTGGCCTGATTAACTTTTACCACTCACCACAACCCCACAACTTGGTCTGTTTCCATGGCAGTACTGTAAACATTGGTGCTACTTCCCATGGCTTTCTGTCCTTTCCTTTCTTGAGCTTTGTGTCTTTTCTTCCCCATGTTCATCATATGATCCTGGTGTAAGGTCTGAAGCAATTGTGTGTGGGTATGCATGTGTGTAAAAAAATATTACTGTCCCTGAAGAGAAGCTCATGGAAATGGAATAACTGAGTAAAACTAGCTTTAGAGGATTCTGGGGAAGGAATTCTCTAACATTCCGCAGTAGTCCCTCTTCTGACAGCCTCCAGTCAGCATAGGCAAGAAAATATTATAGGCAACAATTTTTTTCTGAAAATAATAACCAATCACTCAGGAAATGTCTTAGAATTTTCTTACTTAAAATGCTATTCATTTTTTGTAATATTTACTTTATTTTATGTATATGAATGTTTTGCCTGCATGGATGTATGTATACCATGTGTGTGCTTCATGCCTGCAGAAGTCAGAAGAGGGCATCAGATCAAATGGAACTGGAGTTATAGATAGTTGCAAACTACCATGTTAATGTTGGGAATCAATGCCAGGTCCTGAGGAACAACAGCAAATACTCTTAATTACTCAACTATCTTTCCAGTCCCTATTTTTTATATTTCTGTGTATGAATCTGCAGAGGTCCGAAAAGAATTTCAGATGCCCTAAAGTTGGAGTTATAGAAGGCTGCATGCTGAGAACCAGTCTCTGGAAAAATACTATACACTCTTAACTGCTGATCCATCTCTCCAGCCCCAGTACTGTCCACTTAAGATGAGAAAAAAATTAGCCTTCAAAAGATTATTTTTCTTTTTCTTTTAAAAATAACTACTCACTTTGTATTGTAGGCTGGCCTTGAACACATGATTCACTTGCTTCAGCCTCCCTAGTACTAGGATAAGAGGTCTGAGGCACCATGATAAGCTCCAGGATGATTTTTCTAGAAGATTTTGATTATTAATATGCCTCTAAAAGAGCATATTTTGACTTCTGAGTTCCTTGATTAAAACAAATCTCCAAATAAGAAAAGAAGAGATATTTGCTTCTTGAGATTTGCTAATTTTATGGCAGAAAAGATGTGGTTAAATGTTCTGTAGCTAAGAAAAATGACAGCAGAGATAAAAGAGGAAGCATTGAACCCAAAGCCTTGCAAGAAAATCAAATCATTCATATAGCTATTTGTCTGGCGGTCTAGGGAAAAGAAGCTATATACACATTGCTGATTTATCCCTTCACTACTTGGTTTATTCATCTAAAAGAGATTGTGCATAATAGCGAGAAACAGCTAATCTAACATGCTGTAACTGTGATTTATTGGAGATAGCTGGCTACTTGTTTGTCCCGGCTGCCCGGCTAGCTTACACACGAAGTAACCACACAGAAACTGTATTAATTTAAACACTGCTTGGTCCATTAGCTCTAACTTCTTATTAACTAACTCTTGCATCTTAGTTTATTTAACCCACTTCTATCAATCTGTGTATCACCATGAGGTCGTGGCCTACCAGAAAAGTTTCAGCACATCTACCTCCAGCCGCAGATCCATGGCGTCTCTCTGACTCTGTTCTTCTTCCTCCCAGCATTCAGTTTTTTCTTCACTGCCTACCTAAGTTCTGCCCTATTAGGCCAAAGCAATTTCTTTATTCATTAACCAATGAAAGCAACACAAAAACAGAAGTACCTCCTACACCATTGATGATGATGATGATGATGATTAGCCTATGCATATTGTGTTGTGCATGTGTAATGTGTTCATGTGTGTGTGCACACACACCTGTAAGTTCATATACACGACTGTGGGTGTGAGTATGTAGGCCTGAAGCTGACATGGGATGCCTTCCTTAATCATTTTCTACATTATTAAGGTAGGATATCTTGTTGAACCCAGAGTTCATCTCTTTGGTCTAGTCAGTCTAGCCAACTTGCTGTGGAGATTGCCTATCTCTGTCTCTTGTGACCTGCAAATACAGGTGGGCCACTCTGCCTACCTGGCATTTCTGTGGGTATTGGTGATCTGAACCTTGTTTCTCATGTTTGCCCAGCAACTACTTTACTCACTGAGCCATTTCACCAGTCCCCAATTTAATTCTTGTTTCAACAAGAATTTAGATGTAAGCTTTATTTAGATGTAACCCCTTAATGTTTTTGCAGTGATGGACTGTAACCCGGCCATGATAAACTAAATAAACCCTTTCTTCATGAAGATGCTTTCTGTCATGATGTTTTATCACAGCAACAGAAGTGAAACTTCAACAATGGACATCTTGCTTTATTCCTTCTTTTGGAGATTGCAAATAGTGCTACAGTGAACATAGGACTGTAGACATCTCTGTGATTATTATATGAAGTGCGTTCCTTTGGCTAGATATATCCAGGAGTGAGACAGCAGGTTCCTATATTTCTATTCTATCTAAGATCACTGTGAACTTCCAGAGAGGCTCCAGCACACAGTTTGCCAGGTAGGCAACTGAAATGAATGTTTTTGTGTTGGGCAGAGTGTTAGATTATGTCTGACATGTCACTTCATTGAGTATGCTCTGGGTTAAATTATTTAACTGTGGCTCCCAATGACAAAGGTACTGTCTATCATAATGGTTTCTAAAAGCAACACACCAGCATGCAAAACTCTGGGACCTGTGTGTTAATTTCAGTTTATGATTTTGCAAACTCAAATGGCTTTTGAGTCTTTGCTTCAGATCAAGCTTGAGTTTGGGCAAAATTGCAAATGATGGAAGTCTTTATTGTTCCTTTCATTGGCATCATGCTTTCTTATTATTTTATTTTGCTTTGACCCATATTCTGTGTTCAGTCATCTCCACCACCTCTGTTGAAGCTAGACCTACCAAGGGTATCAACATACTTTATGTGGAAGCTACTGCTAACTCTAGCCGTTATTTGGTTTCTCCTGTGCTTAAATCTTAAACTCTTGTCTTGTACTGGACACTGAGGCAATTCCTAAGAATAGCTTGGTTTTAGGCATTGTAGTAGTGGTAGATTCAAGCTTATCCCTATTAACTCTGAACATGAAACCAAAATCAATGCCCTTAAAAAAATCCTAGTCTACTTTTTCTGCTCATCAGGAGGTAGTACTCTCAATAGTCAAACATGGGGTTCTAAAGACAGATATCAGCTTAATGTGAGGGCCTGACCTTCCCGGTAATGGTCAGGTTTATCTCTCTTATTAGTACTTTATTTACAGGGCTACAATGATTATTAAATGATTAATGATATGCAAAGCAATTAGTTCATTGACTGAAACATGGTAGGGCCTCCAAAAATCAAAAATGTAAGCTTGTATCAATACTGATACAATATCTCCCTCTAGCAATGTGTTTTAGGTCTTATCTTTAACTACCTTGCTAACCCAGAGAATCTTATGGAAAAATTCTCCATCTATCCTGGGTATTTTTATAAGAAGGAAGGAAGATCTGTGCCATTTAATACAGATTTATAGATGTAACACCAAATAAAATATGTACCTGTCAACTCCATAAATAGGTCTGACATGTCACCATTAGCAAGGCTTATATGGTGGCGTACAGATCCAGAAAGAAGTCCTCAAGGCCAGGGTAGGTGGCTGAATCATTTCAGTAGAACAGTTGCATATACCAACAGATGAGGAACTTGTGGGAGGCAGGTCTTTTTCTCTTATGTAAATGTAGAAGGAGCCTGGACTGCAGCAAGTTTGGTGCAGGGCTGGTCTCTGCAATGTGAAGGTGTCCAGTGTGGCTGAAGTGGGAGAGAGAAGAGGCTCAGAGTACCAGAAGGGTATGTGCAAGAGGCCTGGTGGGCAACGTTATCAGCATTATATGTGAGCCCAGTGGAGAATTTTGGGAGGACTTCAGAAGAGAGAGGCATTCTTACATCTACATTTTAGAAATACCATTGTCGCAGTGTGGTGGGGGATGGGTGGATAGAATGGCAAGAAAGGTCAGGGAAATCACTCACAGACTAGATGCAGAAAGCTGAGCAGGGATTAGAAACTGAGCATTTATGTGTATGTTTCCTTTTCCTTTCTTCATGCCTCTGATTTCATTCTCCCCTAGCTTCCACTTCTATTTCACTGTTTCTAGCTACTACATCTCTTCAAGTAAGGATTTTTTTTTTTGTCAAACCAAATTAGAAGGTCAGTAGCTGGTGGTTTCACAATGCAAAGGCAGTCTGGTAAGTGGATTTCCCCACCCTGACATCCTCCATTGATTTTTAGAACCAAATAAGTACATAGATAGACTCTTCATCAAACCATTGGAACCAAAATTCCCCTTTAAATCTCAAAACATGAGTAAGTCAAACCTTCATAGTAGCTCTGGCTACATAAGTGGCAGAACCTAGTGGTAAACAGACAGCAGAAAGCTCCCTTTGAAAAACAGAATTACAAGATAATGGTAAGAAGTGAGGATCCAACCAAGTGTGGATGTGAACAGAGGCCTTTGCACAGGTTCCATACACAGTGTGTAAAGCCTGAAAACTGTTTGACATCTGCAAATTTCCAGATTTTCCCTTCCTTTAGTCAGATTTCTGTATCTTCAGATGCTTCCTAAGCAACTGAATGAACACCATGGCCTTCGGACCACAGGGATGCTCCTTCCCAGAAATGGACATGCCACTTGGTGTCCCCAGCATTACATTTGTTTGAGGCTGTGTTCTGATGAGCCAAACTGCGTTGTTGCCCTTGTTTGGGTGGGTCCTTCCAAGCACCACTCCAAATTCTATGACGACTGCAACAATAAAATGCTATGGGAGATGCATTGCTTCTTGTGTGGCAAGCAGTGTTTGTTCAAAAGCCTATGAGAAACCTTCTGACATATACAGCCCTCAAGCCCAGGACCCCGCAAGTCAGATTAACTGTGACCACAGGGTACATGAGTTGTTATGAGTAACTCTGGGAGAAAGCCACATTTGTTTAAAGTGGGAAATGAGTGGATTCAAATGCTTCTTAAGACAACTGTGATGACCAGATTGCCATTTCAATAGCCTGTTGCTCGCATGAAGTGTTGTACGCATGACCATTTCTGCTAGCAAACAGAAAATATTTGAGTTCCCAATTTCGACTCCTGTCTTCTGTGAGTTCAAAGAATTTGAGCTTCTACATCTCAGCAGGCTCATGTTTTTGTTTCTTTGTCTCCTCAGAGGACTGGGGCTCCATGCCACTTTGCTCTCAGAGGAATTTTGTTGTTGGTAAAGGGTAGTTTTGATAATTAGTATCTTTGAAAAATCTAGGAAAATGAGACAATAATAAAAATGAACACAGGCTCTTTTAACTCTCCATTCCACATCTTCTTGTTTTGACTTTCATTCTTGTGTTCTGTCATGAGATCATGGGTATGTCATGAAATTCACCAAAATATACAGTTTGTTGAGTTCTTAGAAATGTACGTGCCCAATACTCAGATTAGGATGCAAAACATTTTCATCACTCTATAAAGTTTACTTGTGTGCTCTTTCCTTTAGTATCGCTACCACCATTTTGGTTTCTAACCATATAGAATAGTATTGCCTGTTTCTGAAGTCTTTCTAAATGGAACTGATCATACTATGAGTCCTCTTTTTGAATTTATTATTCTTATATTGTATATGAATATAAACATGCATGTATATGGGTACATGTATGTAAGTCAGAGGATAATTTTCTATAGACAATGTTCTCCTCTCTGGTGACTGAACTCAGGTTGTTAGACTTGCACAACAAGTGTTTATTTTGTTTTGTTTTGCTGACCCATCTCTCTGACCCTATGTGTACTCTGTTTTTGGTTTGTGTATTACATTTTTTAATCATATTTTTCCTTATTGTTGATAACATCATACATGTATAAAAAGAAATTCAATCATATCCACCCTGTATTTTTCCTCTTCTAGCTTCCCCTATGTTTTAGTCACTGTTATATTACTTTGAAGGGACACCATGTTCATTGGAGGGCAGAAGGCAAGCTCAGGTGGTGTTGATTCTCATCTTCCACCTCATTTGAAGCACCCTGTTTGTCTCTCTTGATAAATCATCACACATCTTCCATATTTTTATTTCAATATTAATTATTTTAGTAATTAATAAATATTTTGCTAATTTTAAAATGCTGGTTTATCATTATCTAATTTTTAGTTGTAAGAATCCTATGTATCCTAAGAATAAGTCAGATTTAAATTATTTTGTAAGCTTCATTTGTAAGCTTTTTAAATGATACCCTCCAAACATCACGAGTTTTAAATTTGGGTCCAGTTCATGATATTTTCATTTCTGCTTATTTATTTTTGTATTCTAAGACATATTTTTCTGTCACAAAATTGTTGTTGCTTTCTTCAAAATGTTTTATAATTTAAATAATTGAATCCATGATTCAATTTTGAAATTATTATTATGTATGTTGTGAGGCAGCCCATTTAAAAACCAGTATGTTGTTTCAGTGTCATCTTTTGAAGAATCATTCTTTTTAAAACATTTTCTTAAATTATTTATTTTATGTGTATGAGTAATTACCTTCATGTATGGTTGTGTACCACATATGTCTGGTGCTCACATAGGCAGCATGAAGGCATTATATCACCTGGGACCAGTTGTGAGCTGCTATGTACATGCTGAGACTGAACTTAGGCATGCTGCAAGAGCAACAAGTGCTCTTAAACATCGAGCCATCTCTCCATCCATAAGACTTTATTTTCAACTCACTAAATTACTTCAAAAAATGATTAAAATCAGTTAACTCTATTATAGGAGTTGGTATGTTCTTTATTGTATTTAACTGTTTCAGGTCATTTTCTATCAAAAATAAAAATAAAAAAATAAAGTGTGTGAGTTTGTGTGTGTATGTGTGTTTGTGTGTTGCATGTATGCACACCCTCTCAATGTGAATGCAGATGCCTTCAGAGGCCAGAAGAGGGACTAGATTCCTCTAGAGCTAGAGTTAAATGGTTGTAAGTTGATGGACATTGGATCTGGGAACCTGTATCATTAGGGGCCTGCTTGTTGGGGTTTACGTCCTGCCCAGTTCCCACAGCCGGTAAGCCCCAAAGAAAATCACACAGAGAGTCTGCATTAATTATAACTTTATTGGCCCATTATCTCAGGATTCTTATTAGCTCTTGTAGATTATATTGACCCATTATTCTTATCTATGTTAGCCACATGGGTTAGTACCTTTTTCAGCGGGGCAGATCACATCCTGTTCTTTGGTGATCTGGGCAGAACTGGGAGGAATGGGCTTCCTTCTTCCCAGAATTCTCCTGTTCTCATTGTGCCACCTCTACTTCCTGTCTGGTTTTCCCTATACTTCCTGCCTGGCTACCGGCCAATCAGCATTTATTTAAAACATAATTGATGGATATAGAATTGTTCTCCTGCACCAGGTACCAATCTCAGGTCCTTTGCTAGTGTAGTTTGTTCTCCTAACCATTGAGTAATCTGTCCAGCTCCCATATTCTAGATCTCTTAAAATGGAAATATTACCTTGTTTTGACTACTGCTGCTTCAAAATAAATATTGAAGTCAGATAGTGTAAGTCCTGTAACATTCATTTTCTTTCTCAAGAAGTGTTGGCTAATATGCATCCTTTACATTTTGATGAATTTAGAAAATGTCAATTTCTGCAAAACTGATGGTGGAATTTTGGTTTTAGTTGTAGTTTGATTATCTTGTTTCTTTTTCCTGTGATATATCTTTTTTCAGTTTGGAAGTCAGATATATATAACTTTGGCTAAATATATCTCTGAGTGATATATATGCTTTGATTAAATTATAGATTTTATTATTTTCCTAATTTCTTCTCCCACTTCTTCATTTATAGTAAATAAAGTGCAATTGTTTTTATATATGTTGCCAAATTCATTTATATCAAAGTTTGAGTGTACATTTATATATTTTCTTTATATATAATTAGTAATTTGTTGTGGTTGGGGGTAAATTTTGTCTATTGTCTTTGGTTCTGGTGTACATATCCTTTTTATGTTTTGCTTGCCATATAACATTGCCTTAAATTAGGGCTTTGATGTTGCTTGGCAAATGCTCTACCATTGACCAAACCCCAATCCCCAGAATGGACTTCTTTTTTTATTGCTATTGCCAAAATGTACATGGTTCTTTGAATTCACTCTTTTTATTGAAAATTTATATATCCTAGTTTGATCAAAGTTTTCCCTTCCCAAATTTCTTTTCTTTCTCTTTCTCTTCATCCTCTTCTCCTCCTCTCCCACTGCCTTCTTTTTTTTCTGAAAAAGGGTTTGCATTATAGCTCTGGCTGTCCTAGAACTGTCTATGTAAATCAGACTGTCTTTGAACTCACAGAGATGCACCTGTGAGAGATCCATCTGTCAAGTGCTGGGATTAAAGGTGCGTATCATTATCCCTGGCTTCCAATATGGATTTTCATTGAGCAACTTTTAAAAGTTTGCGATCATTTAGTATTTGATGTTGAAAATTGTCTACTTGTGACCCTTTTTCTCCGTTGCTGTTGCTATCTCTATCATTATTTGCAGGAACATTAAAAATGTCTGAATACAAATCTTGTTGGCTCCATGTTGTCTTTTAAACAATCCTCCAGTTTGTGTCACCCTCACCCCATTTTCACTTCAGCAATGATGTCTTTTCCTAAGTGATAGCTGTGGACTTCTTAATAGCTAGAGGAAGTCAAGTTTATCAGATTTTATGCCCAAAGTCATCAAGATAGATTTCTCTGTTTTCTTTTAGAATTGTCTTAAGCTTTAGCTCTAACAATTAGATTTATGAGCATTTCAAAAGCTTTATACACACATGTATACATACTGTTTCCTTAATTCACAAGCATTGTTCCAATATTCATGGGTATATTTAGCAGCACTGTAAATGTATAATTAATTTGTAGTGCTGGTGTTTGGATTGGGTGAGAAACAGATATGCCACTGCAGATCCCTATGCGCATGGCCTTTTGGCTTGGGTAGTGGGCAAATACAACAGTAGAAGTCCAAGCAGTAGCTATTGGAAGCTTTAAAAAGAATTCCTGAGGTTCCATGGGGACACATTTAAAAAGTTATTCCATGGAAATAATTTCAGTTCTGTGCCAAATTCAGCTTCAAGAATATGTTACCACTGCCATCCATTTTTCTTTTAGATAAAAAGAAATTAAAATAGAAATAGTGTGTAAGAGTGAATTGGTTAAATTATCAAATAGCACTGACATGAAGAACTAATCACTGAAGATAATGTTGTAGAATATTCATTAGTATAGTGTTCATGAATATTTTTGAAAGGCAAATTATAAAATCTAATTTTTAAGTTGATTGTCTTTTGACCTCTCTCCAGACACAAGAATGGTTATAATTTTTTCCAGGTAGGAACACTTATTTGTATTTGTTTAGTTTCATACAATGAGATTGTTTTCCAAGAAAAAGAACATAAAATCCCTGCCTTTAGAAGAATGAAAAGTGTGAGGGAACAGGAAGCCTTGAGGTAAATTACCAACAGATGTGCCTGCGGAACAAATGAGGACCTTTATGTCTTTGTGGATGACAGAAGACGCAATCAAATGTGTCACAAAGTTTTTTAAAAAAATCACAGTATTTTTACACTAAACAGTTGTCAATTTGATTTCATTTGTCTGTTTTACGGTATGACTAAGCAAATGAACATGTAGTTCCTTTCATAAGCATTGAAACAACCGTGCTCAGTGTGCTGTTGCTTGCCTATAGATATGTGATCTCAATACTGAGAGGTAGAAGAAGAGGGTCAGGTGTTCAAGATCACTCTCAGCTACATACCCAGCTCAAGGCCAACCTCAGCTCTCTGAAAGCTGATCTCTCAAAGAGATCATAAAGGAAATTAGAAGTTGAAAAAATAACAGAGAAGTGGCACTATGCAGAATAGTTCTCTCACTGTCCAGCACCAGTGATTTGAGTCACTTATTAAATGAACATGTAGATGGATAATAGTTCTTGCCTCTCATGTAAGTTTGCAGACGTAAAGAAGCACCCATAGGCAAGACTCCAGTTGAACTGGAGGATTTGACCATTGTATACTTCCTGGCATTTTATAGATGCAGACTCAGATTATGACAGCAAAAGACTTTTCTAGGTCTTTTTAGATCAGTGCATACCTGTCACTCAAAGAGAAGCCTGCAACGATTGTGTCAGGTATTCCTGTGCCTCCAAGGCCACTGTCCTTGGGATTTAAGAAGCAGAGACTACATGTTGATCTTCACTGAGCTAAGAACCCCACAAGAGAGTTTAGGTCCTAGGAACTTTGGTCTGCTGGATCAGTTGAGAAACAAAAGGAAGTGCTGAGAAGGCAACAAAGTCAGGATTGAAGTCCCTGGAACCAACCCTATTCTGAAGTTTAAACTGGTATTCTCCCTCTCATTAAACTACATCATTCAAGTTCTTCATTCTACAGCTTTTAAGTGAACATTCATATCATAAGTAATATGTTTGTATTAGGCTAAATGGTCCAAATGAATATTATTCTAATTTTCTAAGGATTCAAAAACAAATGACCACAAACTGGTTGATCTAGAAAAAGAAAATATATGTTCTTTGATTATAGAGACTAAATATAATGGTCGTCTGAGTTAGACCATGATCCATCTGAAGTCCAGAGTAAAGACTCCTTCCCACCACTTTCTAGCTTTTAGTAGCTCTTCGTCATCCTTGATAATCCTCGACTACTCTAGTCTCTGCCTCAATTGTCAACATGCTTCTTTCCTCTTGCATTTAGGCCTGCTTATGTTCATTTCGTTTATTTGAACGGTATCAGTCACTGGACAAGACCATCTTAATTGCATTTGCAAAGACCCTATTTCAAAATAAGTTCATGTGAACAGGTACAAGGAATTTGGTCTTGAACATTTCCTTTGGGCAGTAAAAATTCAACCCATTACAAGCTTACATTCTCCAAAAAAATTTCACTGTTTAAGTATTCTTCCTTGGGCTATTTCACTACCCTCAGACTTAGTCACTTCTGAGACATCTATATTGTATTTGTTCAGAAGAAGTCTCTGAGAACCCCTTAGGCTTGTTCTCTGGAATTCATAATGGAGATACTGGTTTACTACTTTCATAAAAGCAGGATGTTCAATTCCAGTTTCCAAAAGAGGCAGAATGCTGACAGTGCTTGGAGGGAAAGAGGATGAGAGGGGATGGTGGAGAGATTAAAGGAAGATGAAGCTACTGGTCATAGAGCTAACTATGACAGAGGCCAGATGACCTAGTAGAAAATGAGGGTATAAAGGGGAACCAAGAATCTGAGTTTGAGTCTAAACCTAAATGTGGTAAGCCTGTCCTAGGGGTAGACCAGGCTGGATTTCCAGCAGGATCTGAAAAACGGGGCCCATCTTGGTGGGAAAAGAAACTTACCCAGTCCCAATCTGGTAATTTTTTTCAAAATCTCCCCATTTCTTCTACTAAAGCCCATTCCAGCTCTCATGATGTTTTTTTTTTTCTTTATGAACTACTAAACCTCCTTTTACTCCTCCCCTTACACCACCCTCCTCATTCACTTCAACAATTAAAAGACACAGATCGCTGTGTGATCTAGCCTCTCCCTGCACACTCTGTGCCATCACACTTCAAACATCATGTTTTCTTCACGACCTTCTTACACATCCAACTTCTTGGCACCTCTTGACCTTTTCACGTATTGTTTGTACAGCCTGGAACTCTTTCCCCCCACTTACCAATGCATGCCTCTTGACCTTCCATCTTTGAAACAGTGTGCTGCAATGCTTCAGTCTAAATTGGTATTTTTCCTTCTTTTTATCTCTCATGCAGTTATATTTTCTTTATTTTACTGATTACTACCTGAAATAATCGAACTCATTTATCTCAACGATTCTCAATATTGATTGGTCTCTGTTACCTTTGCTCTATAGGGCACATTTACACATTTTTGGAGATCTTGTTATAACTAAGATAAAGAGTGTAACTGACATCAAGTGGGAAAAAAAGACCAAGAATACTGATAAACATCCTATAGTACACAGAACAGTCCCTATAAGAAGGAACTGTTCTGCCCTGAGTACCAATAGTATCAAGGTTGGGGAATCTTGATTAATTGATTAATGTTATATTCTCTAGCTTCACCATTATACTTTTCTTTTTGATGTACATCCTAAGAAAGCAGGGGCTTGATCTGCTTTGCATTATGCTCACCCCTTTCTCTTGTTACTAGAAAAAAAAAGTCTCAACAAGGATTGGTGCTCACAAAGTAATAGTTTAGTAGGTTAATTAAATCTTTAGTAGTCTAAAAATAAAATGCTAAAATTATATTCTAATGATTAGAATTTCTAGTTTAAAACTTTATTCAGTGATTTTTTTAAAGAATATAATTTCATTTTTATTTTTAATTTTCAAATATGCAGAACTTATTTTAATTTTTGTTTATCTTACAATTGTCTCTTTAAAGAATCTATTTTATTTTTTCAGTTGAGGATGAATTGGTTTCTTCACCTATTCTATTAATTTTTTTATTTATTAAAAGGCTACAAAGATTATATAGAGACTACTCCTGTATATCTCTGTGGTGTTTTGAATAACAATGTGGACTTGTTAGAGTATGTGTCTGTGACCTTGGTAGAGGAAGTGAGTCACTGAAAGTGAGCTTTGAGGGTTCAAATTCCCACGCTAGTCTTAATATCTCTCTCTCTTTCCCATTCTTCTTATGGATCAGGATGTAGCTCTCAGCTATTTCTTCAGCACCACACTTGCTTACCTCTATGCTCTCCACCATGTTGATAATGAACTAACCTTCGACTATAAGCTAGCCCCCAATTATGTGCTTTCTTTTAAAGGAGTTGCCTTAGTCATGGTGTCCCTTCATAGAAATAGAACAGTTGCTTAGTCAATCTCACACTTGGTTTTATTTCTTCTAATGTTATCATTTTAGAAACATTTTCTTATCCTTCTTGTTGGCAATACCTTCCAAAAAGACTCAATTCGTACAAGATAAAATTATACTCTGATCATATTTGCAAATGACAAGAACGGAAAATGTCTTGGGGTTAGATAGAAGTATAGACACTTTGATGTTTGCTTAGTTGATACATAACACATGAGGTTCATTGGAAAATGAAGCGTGGAGATCTTTGTTGGGGATTATTAAGAATTTCAAGATTGTGGCAGCATCACATTGAACTCAGCATGGAGCCCTTTGAGTGGAACATCCTGGGAGATTAATTTCACAGCTGCTTGCCTGTGAAGTAAACCCTTGCTGTTCCTACCTATGGTTCAACTTCCTCTACGGTCCAAATACTCTGTAAGCAAAGAGAAAGTTTCTGCACAACTGAGCAAGATCTACTCTTCCATGAGTTTTTTTGAGAGCACTCAAAGTCACAAACTCTGCAACTTCCCTCCTTCTAAATATTAATTCATAAGACTTTGAGTTGAGCACAATGGTATTAGCTACCCTGAAATGGCAGCAGATCTAATTCTAAAATAACATCCACACTAGCTCATGCAGGCTGATATTTTCTTTGCAAACATAATGTTTGTTTTGAGCATCTTCCAGTAATACTTACAAGTAGCCAAGAATACTTGAGCTCTTAAAATCTGTACCTTATGCCCAGAGGCTTTTGGTGACTATATTTTCTTAACCAAGTTCACCCATTTAACTTGTCCAAATGGGGCACTTTCATAGGGGAATTCATCAGCTGGTCATTTCTGGCGAAATTATAAAAGGTTCTGTGAGGAAATAAGTTGTGACAAATCTTGGCAAATTGAGTCTTTGAAAGTATATGAAAAATGCACAACTGGGAATTGATTTACCTTCATTCATTACTTACTTATCAAACTGCAATGGATTGCATTTTGAAATTTGATAACACAGTGTTCATTCATAGTATTTTCTTTGCTGTTCTAACCAGATAGCTATGCATTTAGGGCCTATGATTATAGAACCCACTTTCCCTTCTGTACTGGATCTGGTAATGGACCCTTCTGTATATACAATATAGACACTGGCTTAACTATGGGACAGCATCTGATCAGGTAGAAGAAATGCACACCAGACTCTTTGGAGTCACAGTTGCTTCTTCACTGACTTCTAGGAACTGACTTTCATTGATAGCAAATGGGTAGGTGCCCAATGAGAATGTCACTGGGACAGCCTTGTTCTGCACTCATTTTGTTCCCTGTATATGGTTGTTGTGTGCAATTATGTGGATACCTATTACTTTACACCTGCCACTCTTGATCTTAGCCCCTGAGTTTCAAAGAAGTAATTGTCCTTTAAATTTTTAGGCTATATTTTAGTGGATTCATGTTGTTAGATGTCAGCAATAGATTTGAGTTGAGAAACCCTTGAGATTCAACTTTTTATGGATGGTTATTCAGGTATATTATAAATGCATTCCAAAATATTATAATATTTTTATTTTTTATAAAAATTGTTTTGGATTTTGTAGAAAACAGGAGAACAAAAATAAAAAGTTTTCTGTAAAGCAAAGGACACGATCAACAAGACACAACGACAGCCTACAGAATGGGAAAAGATCTTCACTAAACCCACACCAGACAGAGGGCTGATCTCCAAAATATACAAAGAACTCAAGAAATTGGACACCAAAAGATCACATAATCCAATAAAAAAAATGGAGTACAGACCTAAACAGAGAACTCTCAATAGAGAACTCTAAAATGTCTGAAAGACACTTAAGGAAATGCTCAACATCCTTAGTCATCAGAGAAATGCAAATCAAAAGAACTCTA
>JAQHUG010000176.1:2640506-2654194 GCA_028555095.1 Dicrostonyx torquatus
AGTAAATTGGGAGCATAGGGACATTGTGGGAGGGTTGAAAGGGGGGAGGGGAGAGGCAGGGAGGGGAGCAGAGAAAAATGTAGAGCCCAATAAATATCAATAAAGAAAAAAACAATGTTTTAAAAAATAGGTTGGGGCCCCACAGGGTAAGGCTATAGCAACAGCCTGTACCTGCTGCAGTAATAGCATAGAAAAAATAAAATCACATTGCTTACCCCTCTAAAAAAATAAATAAAAAGTTTTTAAGCTATAGAATTGCTTTAAAATTGCATTGAATTGTTGATCCTTAACATCATCACATTTTAATCTTTTTTTCTGAAGAATAAAACCATAAGTTTTGGAGACATCCAGATAATCTTCAAAAAAATGATGTGGCCATGTAAAAGATATTACTTTCTAGACTTAATTGTCCTTGTGTCTCAGACAATTCCAGCTCCTATACCTGCACTGCAGTTACCTACACTTATCACACTTCTGGAGGCTGGGAAGTCCAGGAGTCCAAGAGAGAAGTTTCAACAGTTTGGGTGTCTAGACTGTAATATCATCCATGAGGCTGCATCCATGTGGTCCAGCCACCTCCCAAAGGCCCCATTAAAAAATATCATCATGTTGTGTATTGTATATAGAATTAATATTCTATAATAATACTGTGATATAATTAGTATCAGGTCTGTGTTTGAGATTTTGTTGGGAAGATATAGTCTCAAATTGGAAAATAAATGCTGATTTGAAAATGTTTACATGACCATGTCATGGTCAGTTTAGATTTTGAGTGTTTCTGCTATTAAATATGAACAGTTTTATTAGTAGTTTTTTTTTTAAACTAAACCTGCCGATCCCAGATAAATGTCTTTTCAAAGTACTACTTTTACTAAATATTTAAGAGGTAAGAAGTGAAATTCATGGTTAAGAAAAGAAGAAGGCATAAGTAGGGCATGAGAAGACACACAGATTTAAGAAACCAATGGGTTAGGAGTCAATGAAAGAAGGAAGGTTGCAGAATTTTGAAAGATTGATGTGAAATACAGTAGCGGAAACTAAGCTGTATTTTTCATAATTTCTTCAAATCATTCTTCAGATGACTGATTTAGCTATACTTAATTTGCTTTCAAAGCTGTTTATTGTCTCTTTGCTTTTATTTTGTATTATTACTGCAACAGATAATATGCAATATGCATATGCAATACAAATGCATAAATATTATGTTTACAACTTAACAAATTTTTACCAAATAGCACCATTCATGTGACTACCATCTTGATGAATTTAATTCTGGTACCCTATAAGCTTCTTTAGAGCCCAATACTGAAGTATAAATCTCTCCCTTCCAAGGCAAACTATTATGCCAACATCTATCACTATAGATTAGTTTTGCTCATTTTTGTACTTTAGATAAATACTCTGTCTTGCTTCTTTTGTTTATCATGCTGAGGGAATATCAACCCAATGCTTTACACACACACACACACACACACACACACATTTTCTTGTTGCACTGTGGCATTTATGCTACTATGCAACCCATAACATACTCTGCTGTGGGTGAGGTTTAGAGTTGTTTCCACAGTCAGGATTTGAGGGAAGAAATTTTGTGGACTTTGGTTGGTTGGAGTGTGGGTTGTTCATCGTTACTAGAGTGATGTATGTCTCAGTATTAGGAGAAGGAATGTCCTATTCAGCTTGTCACTATGGATAAACTTGACATTTGTATTTTGTCCTCACTAGTCCTGTTATGCCAGGAAAGCTCTACTCTAGGTCATTAGGTGCAATAAATGACTGCAAAGCAAGCATTGGCTGGAGGGCTACAATGTCCTCTCGGAATATTTTGAGACCTAAGTGTTTCTTAGTTCTCTTATCCACTCATGCGTAACTTAAACAGAGTTGTAAAATATGCTATTTAACATTCCTAGTTGTTTTCCATTGACGATTAGTCTGGTTATTTATTCCGTCTTTCTGAAAGAAACATATGTGAGCATGTAATTTTAATAAGATACTTATTCATCTGTGAGATTGATGTGTCTATTATACAACTTATCAAAATGTGGCATGTTAATATCTATTCCTCCATATTATTTCTTTATGTTTTTTGAATTTCATATGTGAGTACTGAATTTCATAATTTTCATCCATCCCTGTATTCCCTCTGACTCCTTCCCCACAGCTTTCTTACAAACTCACGACCTCATCTATAAGTATTGTTGTTACAACATACTGAAAACATTTGGCATTACTTGTATGCACATGTGTTTGGGGCTGACCACTTGGGATTGACTATCCTACCAGGTGAATCATTCCTTATAGGGAACTGATTCTCTCTCTCTCAAAAGCCATTTGATTGCCTGTTGTTCTTCATCTATGGGTAGGGACTTGTGAAATTTTCACAATCTACATTGGCATGTCATTATGCAGATCATGTTTAAGTAATCATATTGTTGAAATTTCACATTCCTTAAAAATTTCTATAAAGATATGAAAGATGATAATTTTACAAAAATTGTTTTCTTCTTGTTTTGTTAGTGGAGAGTCAATAGTTTATTTCAAGTGTTTGGACTTGACTCTTTTTAATTCTTCATGTCCCAGAAATAATCTTGGGCAATTCAGATGAAATATTTTTCAGGAACTACTTTTTAATACACAGCTTTTCAGCAATGGGAGTACAGGAGAAAGTGGAGAGGATGAAATGTTGATGAAAGAAAATGTCTATTATACTGAGTAAAAGATGATTGCTAGCATTCGGGAGGCCCAGAGAAAGTGTTGCACAAGCTAGAGAAGCTGCCTTCCTTTAGCATGGATCTGAAAAAGCTCAGTGTGCAAAAACACATCTGATATGGCTCTTGACAGGTGGGCAGTGACCAGCTGTTTCATGGAGAATGAAGAAGAATCAAGTGCATTGTGTGAGTTTATATAAGTGACTGAGTCTGTTTGCAAGCTCCATCCATAGATAATGACTTTTACCATCAAATATGCCTGTCACTGACTCCATGTGACACTGAACACTTAGCTCCTTAGTTACAACTGCTGAACTGATTTTAGTTTTATACAATTGTAATAAAGGAAAATTTAAATGTGGAAACTGAGAGTATGCTCCCTTTTCAGAAATCATTGGCCATGGGAATCTATGTTTTCAACCATACATTTTTTGTGAAATCAAAATCAAGATCACATATTTGTATACTTGTTCTTAGCCAAGAAAGATGAGATGAAGTATTTCTAATGAAAAATGATTGTCTCAAATGAAATGTGCTGTACCAATGTAAAATATATCCCCAGTGCATAGTGTTTTTAAATATATTGATTTCATGTCAAAATGATACTGTTTGGGATATTTGAGTTAAATGAAATACACACCTTATTTTTGCATTTTCATTATGGTTGTGGGAACATTTTAAATCATACATGTAGATTGTATCATACTGCTATTGAATAGTGCTACCCTACAGACAAATTTGGAGCATACAGGGAACTTTTTGCTAGTTACTTTATTTCTCTCAGCTAGAAATTCTATACTTCCTATGGCTCTTACTCCATCCAGGTGTTGGCAGGACAATATTAGAGTTGCATGTAAAGTTCCTGCTAGTTCAATAACAAATAGTTCAATGACTACATATCCATACTTCTATTTAAAGACATAAATACAGCTGTTAGAAAAGGGACAGAGACTGTATGTCTGGCTGACTTACACAACAATAAATAGCAAAGATGGCTATAAGAATTACAGACCTATCAATTGGTGAACTGTAAAGAAGGTTCTGTGGTACACTGGCAAGTAGGAATGAAAAAGGACAAAGAAGACAGGTGAACACTAGGAGTATTCAGCCAGAGAATTGACCTAGGCTTGGTAGGTTGTTCTTACTGTGCTGTGTTCTCATACACTGGCTTTAGATGTGAAGCCAGGTTACTGTTTAGACTCTTTCCTGCATTGGCAGAATCACATATCTGAAAGAGATGGCTGCTCCAATTCTTTTTCAGCCAATTTGGGGGTTTGATAGAAAGAAGTAGAAGAGAAATTACTCATAAATGTTGGTGTTTTTCTGTACACAATCCTTTTTGCGGTTACAGGAAAAGGGGCAATTTTCTAAAGATAAGTCTAAGAAACTCCTAAAAAATATTAAAGAAACTGAAAGTAAATAAAAAGAGAAGCAGGACTGGGGAAAAGACTGGAAAATTCTTTGACTTTGCAGTTGGACTTGTTTGACAATTACTGTAGATAAGAAATGAGGAGTCTTTGGCCAAGAGTTGTTCATCTTATAAACAGGTAAGAACAGCCTGTGCTTTTTCCTCTCTAATTAGAGTTTGTGGGTATTTGCTTGAGGTTTCAGACATCTGTTTCTTTTGCCTTTTGATATGTTGTTATGTGTACATCTTATTTACTTGCGATTTAATTTCCATTTTCACGTCTGTGTCTGTGTGCTTTATACTGGCAGTAAAATTAATCCCATGATCTTAATATGCTAAACAGGAAAGGATCAGCAAGATGCATTTGTATTGGATGCATGGCAATTTGTTTTAAAATAAAGAGAAGTTAATATTTCCTGCTGGCTTGGAGCTTTGCAAATATCTGCTTTGGGATGAAATTCCCTCCTCTCCCTAGAACACACCTTTTTCATTCAAGATGGTTGTTGCTCTGACAGCCATTACAGCCATATTAGAGGCAATGGAGGACTGTCTGTATTGCTGGATTTCTGAGAAGCTTTTTTAAAGGTTTAGCATTGGATCCTTTTCAGAAATCTGCTCACATTGTGGTTCAGGATTTACTGACCAGAATCTAGTGACATTTTATTAAATGGGTGTGCTGAATAGTTTTATGCCAACTTGAAACAAATTAAAATCCTCTGAGAGGAGAGAACCTCATTTAAGAAAATGCCTCCATACCATGGGCTGTACTCTAGGCTGTAGAGCATTTTATTACTTAGTGATCCATCAAGGAGAGCCTAGCCCACTCTAGGTGATATGGAAGTGAGAGTCAAATAAGTCCTTTCTTCCCCAAGTTGCTTTTGGTCATGGTGTTTAATCACACTAATAGATAAACTAACTAAGACATCAGAGGAAAGAGAATTTACAAAATGATTATACGTTGTCTAAACATGATGTCTTCCCCAAATGACAGTGGGGAAGTTCTCTAAACTCGAAACAAATAGGGACAGTAAATAAGCAAGAGTCCTGTAAACATAGCACAGGCAGCGGATCACCTTGAAAACGTACTCTGCCCACAGGGCTGCTAGTCATTTTAGTTTTCTGAGCAACTGCTCAGTTTCATTTGAACCCAAAAGTTAGATGTTGGAGTCTGCTTACAGCTTACTTCTGTTCTGCCCAGCTATTATGGAATTTTCCATTTCCTGTACTTCCCAACACTCCATTAGTTTATTGTGTGTCCATGGAGCTAATCTCTGGGTCTTTGTGTCAGCACTGCATGAGTGGCTATCCATGTTGTTTTTTAAAAAAAAAAGGGTTGACTTTGAATGGTAAATCCAGTTCAGCTTGAGAGAGGATGCTTTGTGGGAGGAACACAGAGGCAGAAACAGAGTAAACAGGATCGATCCTTTGTGCTAATGAAACAGTGGTGTGTAGACTCCGTTAACTCTTGATCTTTGGGGCAGAGATCCACTGAAATTCAGAAGGGGGCTGATGGCATATAATTTATATTGTGGAACTGATATTTAAGTTATGATTGAACTTTTTCATAGGATGTCTCTGCACCGTTGGGGGATTCCCTTTCCCCCTTTTATGCACCTGCTCACCTGCTTCCTTTTCCTGAGCACCCATAAATGAATTCAAGGTAGACATATTTGCATGTTACCTTACTCTTTTGCTGCTTAGAGTGTTGAACTCCACAATGCTACTTTCCACACTACTCAGGTCCTATCTATAGGACTTAGGTCCTATAAATAATACAGTCATGAACTAAATGCAGGAAGAACAATGCCACAGATGGTAGGCTCTCAAATTGTCACCATCATTCAATATAAAGATGGATGTCCAGATTTCAGGCTGAGACAGATGGTGCATTGTCGACTACTCTAGTTGGCAGTGTGAACCTGGGAAAGTGGAGCCCCAAACTGAGGCAAACTAAAGTCTCATGCAATAGCAAATGTATTCAACAATTTGTACTCTGTGGGTTAAGAGCCATATGAGAGAAGTGTCCAGTCCCAAGGATAAGCCACATGTCTTGGGCAAGCTGCAAGTGGCAGAAACACGTTTTTCCATAGAAGCATATAAATAAATAACAATAGTCAGATGTAATGAAAAATCTAAACTCAGTCCTATCTGCTGCACCTGGGAGGGGCACAAAAGTACATTCCAAGAACAATTCTGTGTTTTTGAAGAAACTGAGGGTCACAAGGCTTTCGTCTTGTCTTTTGGGAGTTTTCTCACAAGCACTCAGAATTCTCCTCACAGGGCTCCATTCTTGGACCATATTCCAATGATACACTTATTCTTCAATTTGAGAGTTTTGTTCTTTTAAAGATAGGGACTCACTTTGTAGGTCAGACTGTCCTGCAACTCACTCTGCAGACCAGGCTAACATTAAATTCATAGGGATTTGCCTACCTCTGCCTCTCAAGTGCTGGGATTAAGGGTGTGGACCACTTTTTTCTTTTTTTTAAGACCTACTTATTTTTATTTTTATGTGTCTGTATGTCTGTACACCGTTTGTTGTGTGCTCATAGCCCACAGAGGCCGAGATATAGGACACCAGATTCTGGGCAACTAGAGTTACCTAAGACTGGGATCCTCCACATGTGTGCTAAGAATTGAAACTAGAACCCCTGGAAAAACAGATAGTACTCCACTATGAAGCCATATCTCTAGAGGCAGATAATATATTTCTCTTAAATTTTTATATTATTTGAAACAATTTTTAAATTTATATTATTTTGATCATTGTCTCCCCAACTCAAGTCCTCCCAGATCCTCTTCCCATCCCTATGCTGCCAATTTTAGGTTCTTTCTCAAAATAAACCACCAAAACCTCAAAACCAAACAACAACAACAAAAAACACAACAAGAAAACCCTCCAAAAT
Source organism: Dicrostonyx torquatus (assembly GCA_028555095.1). Taxonomy (NCBI): domain Eukaryota; kingdom Metazoa; phylum Chordata; class Mammalia; order Rodentia; family Cricetidae; genus Dicrostonyx; species Dicrostonyx torquatus. The sequence continues at coordinate 2,647,529 of JAQHUG010000176.1, forward strand.
GAAAAAAAAACCAAAATGAAACAACACCTGAAATGAAAGAAAAATAAAAAACACCAAATAAAAGTACACACACACACACATACACACACACACACACACACACCCCAAAACAAAAACAAACCTCACCCCTGGCCCCACCCCTGGAATACATTATATACTGGTCCACTACTCCTGAACATGAGGCCTGCCCCTGGAGTGGCCGATATACCCAGTGTCACTCTATTTTCCTCTCCCAGCTGGTATAGATGAGTTCAGTTGTTAACCTTTTCTGTACTGGCTATGTTTTCATACATTCATTTTTGAATATAACAAAATATAATAAGATGAAAACCTATTACATGGACAAACCAGCAGAAGAAAAAATTGCCCAAGAGAAGGTATAAGAATCAGAGACCCACTTTTTCCCACACACATGAATACCATAAAAACACTCAACTGGAAGCCATAATATATACACAGAAACCTAGTGCAGACCCATAAAGGCCCTTTGTGAGTTCATATGAGATTTTCTCATGTTCATTTAGAAACCCATGTTTTCATGGTGTTCTCCATCCCCTCTGGCTCTTACACTCTTTCTACCTCCTCTTCTACAGGGTTCTCTGATCCCAGAGATGTATTTGATGGAGATATTCCACTGAGGCATGAGCACCACAAGGTCTCTCAGTCTCTGAATAATGTCTGGCTGTGGGGCTACATATTGGTTCCCATCGCTTCAGGAGAAAGCTTCTCTGACGTCAGCTGAACAAGGCACTGATTTATAAGTGTTGCATAATATCTTTGAGAGTCATTTTGACACTACCTTTTTTTTTTCTTTTTAAAACAAGCATAATTTGTTTTTTATCCTAGGTTCCTGAGCTATCTAGTCTTATGTTCTTGGACACCAAAGTAGTGTAAGGTTTTCATCTCATGAAGTGGGCCTTATGTCAAATCAGTCATTGTAACCGGGCAGTGGTGGCACACGCCTTTAATCCCAGCACTCGGGAGGCAGAGGCAGGTGGATCTCTGTGAGTTTGAGACCAGCCTGGTCTACAAGAGCTAGTTCCAGGACAGGTTTCAAAGCAACACAGAGAAACCCTGTCTCAAAAACCAAAAAAAAAAAAGAAAAAAAAGTCAGTTGTTTAGTTACTTCCACAAGCTTTGTGCATTGCCCTAGCATATCCTGCGGGCAGAGCAGATGGTAGATAAAAGTGACTTGCTTGACACATTTACCTTTCTCTTTTGAGAGTGTGTAGAGTATGTTCCTGTACAAAAAGATACTAGAACATAGGGGTGGAAGTTCTATGTAGGCACAAATTGACTTGTTCATGATCGATGAGTTGTGTAGGTGTTGTTTTCAGCAATGGGGGCCTTGCGGTCAGTTTGTGGAGAATAACCTATAGTCTTGGCAACAGCCTGGGATGTTTGGAGATTCCCATTAGACCCCTTTGACCAACAACTCAATGAGATGTAACAGAAGCTTCATTTAGTGATAAGAGATGGCCACTTGGGTCTTTGTCTTCTCATTATTTTGCATTTTTATTTTGATTGTCTTCATATATATGCATATATTTTAGTAATTAAGTTTCCAGTCTTAACTCCTCAAATGCCCCCTTAATTTTAGCTGTCTTTCCATGTATTCTTTCCCACAAACCCCCTCTCTCCCACTTGATATTTCCCATTCTATCCTCTCCAAGCCATCAATAACTATTTATTCCATTTCTCTGTCTTAATGAGATATGTCTGTTCCCTCTACTCCCTTATGCTATACTTATCCTCTGTGCTTTTATGGACTGTAGCTTGATTTTCATTGACTTAACAGCCAATATTCACATATAAGCCAATATATACCATGTTTGTCTTTCTGAGTCTGAGATAGATGATGATAATCTTTTTCTGGTTCTACCTATTTGCCTGCAAATTTTATGATGTCACTTTTTAAAGGAGTGAGTAACACTCCATTGTATAAATGGACCACATTGCCTTTATCCATCACTTAGGTTGTTTCTAATCATGAATATAGCACCAGTGAACACAGTTGAACAACTGTCTCTGTGGTAGGACAAAGCATCCTTTGGAGATATACCCAAGTGTCGTACAGCTGAGTCTTGTGGTAGGTCAATTTCCAATTTTCTGAGGAATTGTCATATTGATTTCCATAGTGGTTGTGGAAGAGTTTACTCCCACCAGCAGTGGAGGAGTGTTCCCCTTGCTCCACATCATCGTCAGCATAGGCTGTCACTTGTGTTATTGATCTCAGCCATTCTGAGAGGTATAAGATAGAAACTCAGAGTTGTTTTGTTCTGCATTCCTGATGGCCAAGAATGGTAAGCAGTTCTTTAAGTGCTTCTTAGCCATTTGAGAGTCCTCTTTTGAGAATTGTCTGTTTAGATCTATACCTCGTTTATAACTGGGTTATTTGCTTTCATAATATCTAGTTTCTTGAGTTCTTTATATATATATATATTGGATAATAGCCCTTTATCAGATGTTGAATTGGTGAAAATCTTTTCCCATTCTGTAGGCTATCACTTTATCTGATTGACAGTGCACTTTGCCTTTCAGAAGCTTTTCAGTTTTATGAAGTCCCATTTCTTAAATGACCTTAGTGTCTGTGCTAATGACAAAGACAGAGCAGAGGAAAACAGTGGAAAAGCAGGCTCATAAATTGCCATGGACATCTCTTCTGCACTGAGAGTGTAGTTTCAGTCATCCAGGACTTTAGTGGAAGTACCTAGGAGAGTCTAGCAAAATACTCAGAGGGGTCTAACTTTTGTTGGTGCTAGCCATGTTACCATACATATTTTGCTTTTAAAAAAATGGAAGCAACACCATCTCTCATCCTGTATAAAAATCAATTAAAATGTGTCAAAGATCCCAGTTTATGTCTTTAAATACAGAAACTATTTAAGAAAAGCATAGAGAAACAATGAAAGATGTAGGCACAGACTAGAGATTTTTGAAAAGAACTGCAGTAGCTAAAAAAATAACACTAAGAATTAACAAATGAGCTGCGTGGTGGTGGCGCACGCCTTTAATCCCAGCACTTGAGAGGCAGAAGCAGGCAGATTGATGTGAGTTCGAGGCCAGCCTGGTCTGAAAGAGCTAGTTCCAGGACAGGCTCCAAAGCCACAGACAAACCCTGTCTCAAAAAACAACAACAACAACAAAAATTAACAAATGATATTACATGAAGTTAAAATGCTTCTGCACAGGAAAGGAAGCTATCAATGAGTGAATTGAAAGCCTACAGTAGGGGAGAGAATCTTTATATCTGATACAGATTAATATCTAGAATACACAAAGTAACAAAATCCCAATTACTCATACAAACAATAATGCCAATGCATGTGCTAATGAAACAAACAATTTCTTTTTTTTTTGGAAATGAACAATTTCTAAAAGATGATAAAGTACTGATGAACTAGAAGCATATGGAAAATGTGTAACATCCTTAGCTATCTGGGAAGTGCAAATTAAAACTATTTTGAGGTTCTATCTTAGCCATAATTAGAGTGGCTATCATTGCAGAAATAAATAACAAATTCTGGTGAGGGGAAAGAGGAATCCTATACACAGTTGGTAGGAATGCAAGTTAGTCCAGATATTATGGAAATCATCATGGAGGTTTCTCAGAAAAAAAAATGGCCCAGCTGTATCACTCCTGGCCTGAAGGACTCTAAGTCAGCACACGACAGAGATACCTGTACATGCATGTTTAATGTAGCACTCTTCATAATAGCCAAGATTCAAAACCACCAGCTTAGATGTCCATCAGCCGATGAATGGATGAAGAAAATGTGGCATAGACGTTCTATGCAAACAGAAGAAAGAAATTGTGTCATTTTCTGGTAAATGGGTAAAACTGGGCATTACTACATTAATATAAGCAAATCAGACTAAAAAAGACAAACAGTACATATTTTCTCTCATTTATGGGTCCTTGATTTATATATATATATACATATATATATTTATATTATATATATACACAAATAACATGTGTATTTGTGCTGATTGTTTAGTAGGAAGGAAAGAATCTAGTAGGTGAGGGAGAATTTCTTGAGTACAAGATGGCAAGTAAGGTCAAAGAATATGCATTTGAATAAAAATGCCTTAGTGAAATTTATTATTATGTACAGTGAATGTACATCAGTCAAAATGTAAAACTTGAGAGTAAATGCATTACAGAGCTCTTTCTACATGGCTTGTAAATATGAATCCCATAATACTGGAAACTTTGTAGTTGATTTGAGACCTGTGCATCTCATATCTCATTAGAAAAAACTCAATTGATTCATTTGTCCCAAATCATCAAACAGCACAGCTGCAATATTTTCTTCTTACATTACTACACTACAGAATCACTGCTACTTTCGTCTTGTACTTTTGGTACTTTATCACAGCTGAGATAAATTTGGAAAGTGATTTCAGAGGTTGGGAAGAATGAAACACAAGGACGCCATTACTACTCTGTACAAATAAAGCAAAGGTCATTTTCCCACATCATCCTGAGGCTTGATGTTAATCTAGGACAAACTCAGTTGGATATTTTTTTGTGAAGAAAGCACTGCTGTGGAGAGTGGAGAGATGCAGCAGCACCCTTTGACCCAGATGTGACTCAGCACAGGTCATCCGTCTTTTCTTCAAACCTCAGAAAGAGTTAGATGTGTACAATTTTCAAAGTTGGGGCATCTTTAAAAGCAAACAACAACTGTTTTCTAAAAGAGCAAGAAGGAAATGGTCCACCTCCCGTGGGCTAAAAGGCCAGGAGACACTGCTACTTTCTGTGTGGCTCTTGTTTCTTTTGTGTATCATAAATAAAATATTTCTAGGAAAATATGAAAACTATTCACCCTAAATTAAGAAAGCAGCTTTGTGTTAATTTCCGTCTTGGCAAGCTGGCAACTGAGTATAGAAAATATTTTGACACCCAGCGATGCTACTGTCTCACCTTCAATTGCCCTGGGCTGTTTGTTCCCTGTCTGAAGGGTGTCATTCCTGGCTCTTCCTGGTCATACCTGATCTATTTCTCTTTGACAGTGGTTTCTGGTTCTTGTCCAACAGAGCCTGCATCAAGGAAGCTTTGGTGGCTGCAGGAATCTAAACTCTAATCACATCTTTCAGCTTCATCCCTCACCTATGAGACAGGAATGTTGTTTCTTTTGATAAGGTTCTGCTGAGCTGTCCTGTACACAAGATAATTTGGTTGTTTCGTCATCCTTGAAATGTACTTTCAAAGCCTGACTGTGATATTAAAGAAGCTATCTGTACTTTGGGAAGGTCTGGGGAAAGAACATTTAGTGAGACAAGTCTGCCCATCCCATCGCCTCAGTAATACAGCAGCCATTTAATAAGCAAGGCATCTTTGAGCTGCTCCTATGTGCCTGGAAAATGTGCTGCTCATTCAGAGTAGAGGTGTCGAAAGCACAGGTATTCACCTAGGTAATGGGCAGAGAACAACCTAGACAGTACTTTCTGTCTCAATTCATGACCATGCCCCCATTTGACTTTTCAGATATTTTTTTCTACAACTCTTATACTTAGTCATCCCCAGCTATTTCACTTGACTTCTTCCTCTTCCTTGACTATGATGGTTATTTCTTTCTCAGAGTCTGATGACCTATAACTTGGACGACTCCCCACACCGTAGTCTCCTACATAGTCTCAGTGTTTCCTGATTCATGTGATTTAGGTTGGATCATGTGATCAGTTTTGCAGCACAGTGTTTAAGAGGCAGCTATGCATATTCTTTCTTGGCCAAGGTGGTAAATTACCCTCTAGCTTTGTTTAAGTCTTCTTTGAGGCATAGTAATTTGAACTGTTCTCTACCGGTGGCAGTGCATGAGCAACCAAAAGAAAAAGAAACCCCCAAATCCAGATAAAATCTGCAGGAACACTGAAAATTATTTCCTCTGGATCAAGCCACTAAACTTCCATGGTCGAATCATCACTCTGGTAGAACATAACTGACTGTGATTAAAAGACTCATTTGTATTGAGTAAAAACTATCATCACCTTTTCAGAAATGAGAGCACAGAGGCACATAGAAACAATGACTTGCTGATAAAATATTGATGGAAAATACTTGGATTAAACCAAAAGTAGTACAGTGAAAACTTTGAGCATGGAGAAGCTTCTCTGTGATGATACATACAGCATAATAATAAAAATTAAATAAAAATTAGGAGCATATATTCAGTTTCCACAGCTGCACAACAGTACCACAGCCAGTGAAAGAAAATGGCATGTATGTGTTATACCACAGTTTTTTTTTTTGTCAGAAATTCAGGCATACCCAACTGGATCCTTTACTCAGCAACTTAAAGATGGCATCATTGAGAACCTGAGCTCAGAATCCATTTGTAAGAATTGTACCACTGTCTGAATTTAGTTCTTTGCCATTGAAGAACTTGAGCTAAGTTGCCTTTTCCTAAGGCCCCTGTCCTAACTGAACTAGGGACTTTACTTAGCCTATGGAGGACCTCAAAGTTCATTGTCATGTGGCTATCTCACAGTTGCTCTCATAATATGGAACTTTACTTCTCCCAACCAAGTAAGAGATTCATGTCAACTGTCATTTTTTGTATAATATGATGAAGGGGAGTGGTCTTGGCCATTTCGGCTTATAGCCACGCCACGCCATTAGCTAATTATTCTGCCCCCTAATTAGTTGTTAATTAATTAATG
>JAQHUG010000176.1:2655634-2689020 GCA_028555095.1 Dicrostonyx torquatus
GGGGAGCGGGAGGGCCGGGAACAAGGGGAGTAAATGTAAACTTTGCTTTTAACAAAAATAAATGAATAAATTAAAAAAAAAATAAAAAAATAAAAAAATAAAAAAAAAAAAAAGATATAGGTACAGGCAAGAACCCTCTGGAAACATTTCCAGCAGCTAGGGAAATAAGAATTGATAAATGGGATTGCACGAAACAAAAGGTTTTGAACAGTAAATGTAGCAACAGAGAGTACAACGGCAGCCAGCAGAATGAAAGAAAAATTTTATTAGGTATATATCTGACAGGGGATTAATATCTAGACTACATGAAGAATTTGCTCCACAAAAATACAAATACTGAAATCATTAAATGAGCAAAGGAAATGAACAGCATTCTCACAAGATGAAACAGAAGTGGCCACTATAAGAAAATGTGCTCGATACCATTAGCCATCAGGGAACCACAAACCCAAACTGCTTTGAGATTCCATCTCACTTTGACCAGAAGGCCTATAATTAAGAAAACAAGCAAAATGCAGGAGGAGAAGCTTTGTCCTGACTCAACTGGATATGCCATCCTTTGCTGACTCCCATGGGAGGTCTGCTCCTTGCTGAATGGAGGTGAAGGAGAAGTGGCTAGGGGGCCAATAGAAGGCAGGTGGAAGAGTGAATGAGAGGAGAGGAGGGAGGGGAAACTTTGGTCAGTATGTAAAATCATTTAAAAGTTTTAAAAAACAAAACAAGCAAAACAAATAAACAAAACAAATACATTTTAAAATGAGGATTGGGGTAAGGGGAGGATTCTGCATACTTCTGGTAGGAATGCAAAGTAGTTCAACCACTAGTGTATGAGTTTCAGAAAACTAAAACTAGACAAGAAGTATAATAAAATCCTGTCATTTGTAATAAAATGAATGGAACTGGATATCAACATTTTAAGCAAAATAAGCCATACCTAGAATTTTTTAAAAATCATATTATATCTTGTATAAAGAATCTGTATTTCAATGTAAAAATCAATATTATATGAAAATAGAAGGGAGGATAATGAAGGAAGAGGTCTAAAGGGAGGTGTCCGAGGAGACTTGAGGGAGGAAGACTAAGATCCAAAGTCTTAACCTATTTGTAGAATCTATGTGACTTCTATAAGCATGCATGTGTGAAGACACATGTGACATAAAATCAGAAGAGGAATGATTTAGAGGAGAGAATGGAAACTAGTGAGGAGAGATTGGGCAAGATGCAATGATGAAAGTATAAAAATTTTACAATGAACCCATTATTTTGTATGCTAACAGCCCCACTAACATATAGTTAAAACAGAAAGACAAATACCGTATGTAATTTCATTATACACATGCAACACACAAAATAGTGGGTTGATTATTTACTTCAGTTTTATCATTTCAAAAACAAGAGAGAATAGAATAGATCTCAAAAATGTCTCTGAAATTCAATTTCATTAATATACAATAAACCTAGGGTCTGCAGAGATGGTTCAATGGTTAAGGGAGCTTATTGCTTTAACCAGAGGACCCAAAGTTCAGTTCCCATCAAAGATGTTAATTGGCTCACAACAGTCTGTAACTCCAACTCCAGGAGATATGTTGCCTCTAACCTCCACAGGCACCTCCACTCATGCGCACACACCCACATGAAAACACACATACCTACACATAATTTCAAGTAATGAAAAATGTATTTTACAAAAATAGGTCTAAATGGTGCTTGATACATCTTTTTAAATGATTAGTGCAATTTAATCAAATTATAAAGCAACTACATTTTTGAAAATGGCTACTTGGAGAAACTTAATGTCTCTGCATCTATGGCTTATCTTTTACTTAATCTTGCTTTGAACATACTGTTTCTTTTCTTTTTCAAATTGAAGGATTGTGACAAACTAAGGTTGAACTATTATCATTTCTCCCACAGTTTAGATGGTCATTGGCATTTGAGAGGTTTTTGTTTTGTTTTGTTTACCAATAACACCTTTTAATTTTAGCTGTGTACATTGTTGTTTTATGCAGAATGCTATTGGCCCCATGATAGACTAGACTGTATTACAACTCAAAGTTTTATGTGCACTGGGAAATTTTTAAAAATCACAATTGACTTTACCATTATATTTACTTTATTTCAATGGTGAACCAATGATAACTCTCAGATATGTCTATATGCTCTTCAGTCTCAATCTCATTGAGACCTGCTCTGATGACTTCATTTGATGCCATTTTTTTATTCTCCTCATCCCACTTTTTTCCCTCCTGATGCTTCAATATCCTGCTCCACTTTTTTATTTTCTCTTAGTATATCACTGTCTGATATCCAAAATATTTGCGTATCACACTTACTCTTAATTATCTATTTCCTATTATCATCACATTATCTCCATGGGGCTAGGAATTGTTATGTAATTTTGTGGTTGTATCTTGAACTCTTAGAACAAAGTATAGCATATAAACAATGATACAACCAGTGCTCAGTAAATACTTGCTTAAAAGAAGAAATCTCTGACATAGGATATATATATATATATATATATATATATATATATATATATATATATGTGTGTGTGTGTGTGTTTCCTTACAACAAAATCATGATATAGATATCACTGTCATTCAGTAAAGGAGGGAAGAAAGCAAATATTAGATAAGTTGTAGCTTGCCAGAAGATACATAGATAGTTGGCACAACTCCATAACATACACTTTTGTCTATAAGATGCTATATAGGGCCTTCTGTGGGCAGATTTTCTGAGCCAGGCTTTATTGCCCAGCACTAGTAACACACAAGTAATTTGTATGCTTACCTACGTTGGTTTTTTGATTTATTTCCTTATGCCAAGCAAATTCCTTATTTTTGCCCTGCTGCATTTCAAAGTATGAGAGTGGCAGGATGCCGAGGCATATTTCTGAAGGATGAGCTCATTTCCTGGCCTGTAGCCTTGCTAAAGTCTTCAGTAAATCTATTGAGTGTATTGCAGAAGGTTGGACTCCATCAACTTTATGATTATCTTCTTTTAAGCCAACTAAGAAACCAGAAGAATTAAGATTTGTGTCATCAAAATAACACTGAATCAGAAACCATCCCGTTAGAAGAAAGATTGTTTTTACTTTTTCATTAACATTTTGATGTTAAAATGTAGTTATTTACTGTATGGTGTGTCTGTGGGCATGCACACACAGAGGTCAGATAACAGTTTGCATTAAGTCAGTTCTTTCCTTCCACCCGTCTGTTTTGGGGATTGAGCGGAGATCTCCAGGTTTGGCAACAGTCTTGTCACCTTCTGAGCTGTCTTGAAAGCACAAGATAATGCTTTCATACTAAGATAATTGCATATCAAATATGGTTTTCTTCTGTTTTGGAGGCCAAGTCCACCTATCACATAATAAAGTTTTATTCATAGACACTGGAAATTCAGCATGGATTCATTTTTTTTCTGTCCTGGTACAGGTTTTCCAAAACTATGCATGACAACAGGAATTGAAAGCAGGAATTTTGTTTGGGAGACAATCCTAGTAACACACTAAAAGAATATGGAGATGAGACGACACAGGAGGAAAGCCAATATGGGCGTTAGGGAGTCAGTGCTCTGTGGCTTACTGGGACTCAGTTATTTTGAGTCTGCATAAAATGTATGCTGAAAATAGAGCGAGGATTAATGATACAGGGGCATCTATGTCACCTTCTGTAATATCTTCTGTGCCCTGCACTTCTAGCCTACTCTGTGCAGAGTATCCAGCACATGCCTTTGGCCAGACCCTGCATTGAGGAAGACTTAAGGTAAGTTTGTTTGCTATCCAGTTTAATAAAAGTGAATGTCTCCCTTGGGGACAAAGGTTAAGCAGGGTCACCACCTGTTATAAGATTTCAGTTCCCTAACGTCAAGATTCATCCTTGTAATGAAATCCATGAGCATGTGGGCAGCCATTGCTAGATCTTTGTAGCGAATGAAGAAAATGATAAAACTCTGACTTTTGATATTGCAGTGAATATCTGTCCTTTCATCTCTGATTCGGGTGTCTCAAGTCTTTTGCTGGTATCTGTGAAACCATAAAAGGATGACTTGTTGACTCACAAGTAGAATGAAATCTTAGACCTTTCTCAGCTTTGGGAGATATTGAGGGCAGACCCAGGGCCTGTGGGTGGGTTTCTAGTAGTACTTCTATTGTTTCTCCCTCTTAATAATGGTATTAGTGTCAAATTTCTATTTCCTTCTATATGTTTGATTGAACACCAAATCTTATCATTGCATTTCTCTAAGTAATACCGGCCCCGTTTTAGGAATAAAAAAACCAAAATATTGGGGGAGGGGTAGCCTATGTGCACATACCCATTTATTGTTCATTGAATATTCATTCGGTCTTTGATTTTTCATGTTCCAGAAAACTTTTCCATTTTTAAATGTAACATATATATTAGATGTTGAACATAGCTATTATTTTTTATTAAATTATGCCAAATAGTTTGGAAATGTTTAGGTTTGTAATTTGTAACTAGAGTTTGATGTTTGTGTTTTCATACTAAAATGTTTTATAGCAAATATTATTTCCTGCCCTCGTTGGGGCAAAATCTATCACATAGTAAAAATGTCAGTCCTGAACACGAGAAATGATGAATGATTGAGCATGGATCCATTTGTTTGACTTGGTATAGGTTTTCCAAAGTATACCATGACAATAGGTATGTTTCCATTTTCAAGCAGTGTTCTTAGCCTCTGTGGCATGCAAGAAAAGGTCATTTGGGTCTAGGTACCTGAACTATTTCTGCCTTAGACTTTGCCCTAGTCAACTTGATTGTGCAGTTGAAATTCTTCATTCCAAGATGTCAAGGTCTATAACAAAATTCTGATCCGCTTTGAAATTTTCTTTGTCCTTCCCATTGTCTGTGTTATAGTTCCTTAACGCCATTAGGTAGTACAATTCTCTCTGCCTGTCTTTTTTTTTTTCTTTCAAGGAAATCTTGGCCATTCTTGAACATTTCCAATTAATTTTCATGACCAATAATCAATAGGGAATTTGATTACAATATTAGCAAATCCACAAAAATTAAGAAAAATTGACATTCTTATTAATTTTTGGTATTCATGTGCAGGAACAGAGTATTTTTCTCCCTTTTTTCTGGGTATCTCTTGTTTTGGTTTTGGTTTTTCGAGAAAGAATTTCTCTGTGAAACCCTGGCTGTCCTGAAACTTACTGTGTAGTCCAGGCTGGTGTTGAATTCTGAGATTTGCCTGCCTCTGCCTCTGCCTCCCTAGTTCTGGGATTAAAGGCCTGTACCATCTCTGCTCAGCCTGTGGATCTTTTAATATTCAGAAACATCTAAATCTCCTATTTAAAAGTCTTATATATTTTGATACTTTAAAAATTATTCTAAAATTATAAAAGACCACACTTTCTAATATTATAGCTTACCACTGATGGCTGAAAGATTATAGAAATTCCATTTGGTTTTTATCTATCGAAACAGCTGAACTGTGATGCTAACTTCAGTACTGTCTGGAGATCATGATGACAGGTCAGAATTTTCAGAGTTTCCTGTATTTCATGCCTTCTGTTTCTCCCATAACAGGCACTAGCCACATCTTAAGATGTTAGAAAATAGATCCCAAGATTTTAAGTGACCTGCCATACACGCTGAATGATTAATGCAGAAAAACCTAGGCTTTCTTATTCTTAATTCACGTAGCTCTCTGTCTCCTAAAATCACCATCCTTAAAAAGGAATTGAAAGCTATAGCTAGAGAGATGCCAGTATCATGAGGGTAGATGGAAAAGAAGAAAATAATTCCAGTTGCCATGTGAACATCAAAATAACACAAATCAGCCAAGTCTTGATTTATTAGCCATAGGGACTTAAAAATGCTTCCTTCTCCCCCTAGGTTTTTTCCAGGTCACAAGATTCCATATCTTTGTTATGTTTATAAACTTTAGCATCTCAATTTTGTCCCAATGCTACTAAGATAAAGAAGTCATTGGCTATATTGATATGAGTGTGATCAGATCACCTGCTACTGTTCCGGGTGGTTACTTAGTAAGTTGTAGGAACTGGTATCAGCAGCCATCCTGTGTCTCACAGTGCTTTACAAGATGAAAAATAGGTCACCAAAGAGCCTAGTCCAGTTATAGTAGCCATTATTTCCAGTGGAAGAGCACGATTTCTTTTGTCTTCATTCTGCAGAATTTGCTAAAGTACTTTAGATTTTGGAACCAGGAAGAGTATATCCCATTTCTTTCTGTGGTTATTTTCAAAAGACAACCTGGAAAGCAAGTGATGGAATTTCCATTCGGTAAACATAGGAGTTTCTTCCACCACCTTGGAGAATGTGTTTCATCTTCAATGTCCAATCAATACATTGGATTTTGCCTAGTTGACAATCATGAAATATAGTCCAGGAAACTCATATGAAAGCAAGTGTTGTTTACAATATTTATAATAAAGATTTGATGAATCTCCATGTGTGCTGAAAAGAAAATGTGTGTAAGACAATCTAACTATTCCAACTAAGGTAATTCACTATTGACCCATGAGCTGAGATTGTTCCAACCATGAGAAAAAACTGCATTGAGGGCTGCATTCCGAATAATTTTTTTTTTACATAATTTCTGGCCTGTGTCATGAGGTCCTTCCTATGGCAAGGTAGACTAAGAAATTCTCACTTCCCAGATTACTCCTCCGTAGAACCATCTGTTTCACATGGAAATGGAAACCGAGGATTTGCAAGTAGGACTTCCAGCTGTGAGTGGCTATCCCATCAGTAAATGAAATAGCATAAGCCTAATCAATTCCAAAACCTGAAAACCACATTCCTTGATTCTTGCCAGTGCAAGCCCACGTGGAAATTCACTATAGGAAAGCCTCTAATGAATTCAAATGCCAGATTGTTGGAAAGCTGCCTCATGGGGGAAAATGCTTTTTTTCTTATTCAGGTAGTTATTTTCTTTAGAAGAAAAAAAGATACTCTCTGCTTATTTGAAGTAAAAAGAAAATGAGATGCCCCTTGTCTTTTTGCTCTGCTGCTACTGCTCCAAGGGAAGTGTTTAAAAGCTTCAATTTCACAAGTCCTTTTGTACAAAATGAGCTTCATTCTGGAAGGCTCCACGTGAATCTGGTAATTGCTGAAATGAACCTTCAGGACTGGACTCTTTAGTTTCTGGGACAGCATGAAACAGAGCCGATGAGAGAAGATGAAATAACACCTGGGGTGCAAACAGCCCCAAGCTTTCTCAGAAGATATACTATTAACCTGTCTTGACATATGAACATTACCGAAAATAAGAGCTGACATATAACTTTGCTTACTCTTCTCTGAAATACACAAAACAAGTACACTTCTGAGCAGTATACTTTAAAAGGGATTGGAGTCGATCATGTAACTCATGCAGCTTAGTTTTGAAGAGCTGAAAATTCCTGTCAGCTCCACCAGAAGCAATTTTTGAAACAAGCAAAGTCTTCTACATGAACTTCTTCAGGATAGCAAAATGTTCAAAAAGAAGAAATGCTACATGCAGTGTTCTCTTTCTTCTCCCATCTACTATGCTCAAACTCCATGACCAGATCCCAAGTATCTCTCCAGTACTCAGAAATCTCAAGAACCAATTTTGCATGGTTGAGTTCCCCATGGAAGTCAGAGCATACTGAAGCTGGGCCAGCATATAAAAGATGTTTGTTATTCTGAAAGGGAAATATCTAGGGGCAGCCTTAAAATTTGTAACACACACACACACACACACACACACACACAGTTGCTGCACATCAACATGAACTTGGAGCTTTCCTACTTCTATGGTTAACATGGCCCAAATGCAACTTGTTCCCACCCTTTTAAAACCCAACTGGTGTACACTTATTTTGCACAGAGGCTTCGTCAGGGCTTAGAAGCATCTTTAACCTAACCTATGGAGTACACCAGTGATGAGTAACTTTAGAGATCTTGGCAGTGACAACTTTGCGAAGAAATAATTGTCAGACACACTTAGCTTCTGCATGGTTTGCTTTGCTGTTTCTCTTAACAACTCAGTGGGCTTCCTGGCTTGGACAGGCCCCAAAAGACTAGTCATAGGGGAAGTTCTTATGTGGAGATGCCTGCTTCCATGACAGAATCTCCCTAGAGCAAAACTCGGATTCACTAACATGCTTCCTGGATGAGTGGAACATTGAACATTTAAAAACTGGAATTTTAAATGGTTTGTTGTTCATGGTGTGGGAGGGTCCTACAGTTCAGAGGCATGCATTCTTCTGAGCTATCTTTCTGAATGGAAATGGTTATAAAATATCCGTGAATATCACATCTGGAATAAAAGTCTAATCTGTCACTTTTTTCTCTTAGGGCATTTAACCCTTGAACAAATTTCTGGATATTTTTTGTTAGGTTATGTATATAAAATTATTGAATAGACTGTCAAACATTATAGAAATGTGATCTGCTGTTCTAGGATACCATATGCCTAGCATAGAGCAGATAGTATTTCTTTAGTGGATGAATGGCATAAACATTTTAAACATATCAACGGAACATGTAGGGCTTCAGACCTTGTTTATAACAACTTTTAATATCCTCCCAGAAAGTCTGGGTTTGGAGATAATTTATATTTTCTTGCTTTTCTAATTGTTTGAGTGAGTTTCTTCTATTATGCTTTGATTTTCTTCTATTAAGTGTCAGGTGAAAATGTCCTCTCAATTCAACTGGAAGTGGTTTTCTCAGTTCAGTTGACTGGAATCTCAGTCTAGCAACACACTTAGATATGTAAAATAATGCCATTTCAGTGGAGCAAATGATTAATAAGGTGTTGGGGGTCATAGAGAAAGGAAATCAGAGAGGTAACATGGTCACAAGGTGTAGAAGCTACTTCAGACAGAGGCAATTGCAAAAGCTGAGAGTCCAGATGAGTGGAGCTCTAACTTCCCTGCATTTCACTTTATGTAACCTTTACTTTCATTCTGAAGTGACATGAGCAATCTACAAAAAGTCCCCAGGGTTCTTGTATCTCCCTTGAAATGTTTTTTCAAATACAAAGCCCCCCACCTTTAGCTTGAAAAGTATGTGTGTATTTGAAGCTTATCATCGTTCGTGATCAAGGTTTTCTTTCTTTAACTTCAGTGCTTGGACGCTTGGATTCCACTGTTCAAGCAATTAGAAAATCAAGTCAGGTGGCACCAGGAGCCTGCACTGTGAACTCACAAGGGTAGAGGAAATACACTCTGGCTCTGTTGCTATGGCAACAAGTGGTTCCAGGATAGTTATGCTTTCCATTTGGATAATTACGAACAAAAAGGAAAAAGAAATGAAGGCAGTGTCATGGTGTTTGCCCTTCTGGTTGACAGCCTCCTGGAAGGGGCAGCTACTGGGGTAAATCTTTGATACTACATGTGACCTTGGATTTAGAACTGCGTATGATGTGTGTGGAATAAGGGATGTGTGTGCTGGGTAGGGTAGGTGATTTTTATTGAACGCTGTTGTACACGTAGGTCCACTAGTGGCAATTTCTTGAGTTTCTTGCCTGGGCTTCTAATGAAATGCTATCCTTTGAACCAGTGGTTCTCAACATGGGGTGAAAAGGTGGAGGAGGATTTTGTCTCCCTACAGGGTATCTGTAATGCTTTTAGATGTTTTTATTTGTCACAACTGAGATGGGGAGTGCAAATGATATCGAGCAGGTAGAGGTCAGGTACTCCACTAACCTTGCAATGCATAGAATGAGCCCCACCAATGAGCTATTCAGCCCCAAATATGCTGAGACTGAGAAAAGCCCTTGGTGCATGATTTCATGTTTTGGAATGGCTGACATTCAGGAAGTAGTAATAGAGTTGTGTATGAATATGATGCTGTAAAAGGGATTTCGTCAGGCTTTTTCTTCCGTTTTCTTTTTAGTTTTCTGTTGTGATTTCTGAGGGATTTTCAATGATAGTTGATCTTGGAAAAATGCGGTTTCTAAAGGGCTCATGGGGCAAGATCTTGCCAGGAAGGGATCATTTTGCAAGTATGATGAGTCAGAAACTTGACAAGGCTAGAGCCTTAATTTCAGGAAGAAATACTTCTTGCTCCACTTTATAGTACTTGCTTAGTATTTAGCCTGGGTTACCAGAGCACATCTAAATGGTATTATTGCATTTAGTTTGAGAATCATATGTTAACAAGACTGCTAGACCAGTCTTGTTATTTTTATTAAGAGTAGAATTCTATCCTTCTCATATGCTTGGGATTAAACATAGAAGAGATAGCAAAAGAACACACACACACACACACACACTTAATATTTGTTCTAGAAAGGGTATTTCAACCATAAATCACTTAGCATTTTCTATGCAAGTATCAGCTACATATTGACACACTTTTATTATTCTAGATAGATCTCTTACAAAGAAACAAGAGCAAACTGCCTTCTTGGTATCTGGAGGCCATTCTGATAACAACTGTGAGATTATACAGGTCTGGAATATGCTCATTCATCAGCTATGGCTGTCAGGGTGAATTCCTCACCTGTCAGAAGGAAATGACACCACAATTGCATACATGTCTTCCGATATTTCCCAGTGACACTGTGCAACTTGACAACCTGTCAGTCTTTTTCTCTCTAAGCCAAGGCTTCATGCCGTGTTGGCCTACCAATGTTTTCTCACAGATCTTCCCAAGGCACCAGTGCTCACTCATGTCAACCAGAGATAAACCCTCCTGAAATCTAAGTCCCTGGACTTTCATGCTCCCATCATGAAGACATGTTCCCCATACTGCCTGCTATATGCTGTGCCCTAGAGTGATAGCTATAGCACTACAATTCAGGAAGTTGCTTCCCCTGCTTTAAGAACCAAGCGAAAGGAGTAGATATATACGGAAAACCAATGAAAACATTTTATCCACGTACAGACACATCCAGAGGCTAGCCAAGGTTGGCAGTGCATGTGGGCCTCTGAATGTTAGGGTAGGCATCACCAGAAGAAATGCCATTTCAGTGTTCACCCATAAAAGCAAAGAAAGCAAAAGAAGAGGGATTCACACATGCAAACATTGATTAATGTGGGGACTTCGAGGTACTCACAAAAAACACTCAGTGGCTGTCAGGTTGTCTGCATTCCACTTCTAATGAGATGTAGTTAACTGGAACATGCCTAGAGAGAGGGTAGTTCTATTATGGAGAGAGAATGCATGGATTGTGCTTGGGTAAGGTGGAGTAGGGAGGCCAGTATGACCAGTGAAAAGATGGCTTGTAATGACAAAATGGAAGTGATGGATTTAAGAGACTTCTGGCACAGACCCATTGATGTTGGACTAGGTCACAATGCTGAAATATTGATTGACAGAAGCAAACAAAGGCTTGTGGAGGATCTGATTTAACAAAAATTTCATAAGCATCTTGTACTTCATCACCCAAGATAAGCATAGAAACTAACTCAAAATTAATCTGCTTCCTAGTTTCCTGTCTCCAAAGGACTATGGCAAATTCTGGAATCATTAGGTGGCTCTGGATTAGAAATTTTGATAAAGGGTTACTTCAATGAAAAGGCCACTATAGGTAGTAAAATGGTTGTATAGACAGTCTTTGTTTTTTTTCACATGGCAAATTTGAGAACCTCATAGACTTGCTTTGTGAATTAAATTCCCGTTGGCCTGGAGAACAATAGCATCTGCTCTAGTTAGGCAGATAATGAAGAATTCCTGGGAACCTGAGCTGGTTCTCCTGTGGGAAAGGAGGTAGCATAAAGTGGTGCAAATGGAAAAGGGGATTTAGGAAGCTAAGCTAAATTAACCCTAACCCTAACCCTAACTGGAGCTCCTGAAAGTCTTTCTGTGATTGTGTCCAGTCTGCATACTTGTGCATACTTTTTTTTGCCAATGTACTTCACATCCATCATGAGGAAGGGGAGTGTGGTCTGATGTTGATTAGCGATAGACTTTGTTGAGTCATTGAAACAACAGATGGCTAGCATGGTTTCTGTAGCTAACCTTGGCATGCAGGCTAGATAGAAAGGCGTAAGATTCAAGACAGAGCTGATTATCTGGAAGATAATCAAGACAAGAAAGGTTGGAAGTTATATTCATAGACCAGACTGTTTGAATTGAAACTTCAAAATGAGAGTAGACACATGGGAAAGACTGGCCAAGTTGGCTAGAAGATCAAAGGCATTCCAATTGATCTGTAAGACTGAATAAATGCAGAGAAACAGGTATTCCTTCTTCTTGTATTACTTTCTTCTGGCAGTCTACTTTGGTTATAGACAGTTTCTTTGACATGAAGGCTGTCCTACAGCAATTTTAAGTATTTTATCATAGCTATATAGTATATTTTTATCTCCATTGTTTACAATACTAACCATAGCAGATCAAAACATCCTTGCATCAAGAAGTGTACATACCATCTAAACTCTTTATAGACAATGTAGGTTATTTATGCAAATTGCAGTGAATTAAGCTAATGCTTTGTAGAGTAAGAATCTTTTAGAAAGAGTTTTTGCTAGAACCATGATTTCCTCCCTTTTGATTGTTTGCATATTTTGTTGCTAAATATGCAAAAAGCATTCTTTCTTTCTAATTATTAGTTATATATACAAATGCTCCTGTGTAAAAATGTCCAGTGGAAGATATCCAGGTATCTAAGGCAAGGGTCAGTAAACTGTTTCTATAAAGGTTTAAATAGTAAATAGTTTCAGCTTTTCAGACTGGAGAATTTGCCATAGCTACTCAACTCTACTTTTATAGGTTGAAAGCAGATAGACAATACATGAATGAGTTGTGGCTGTGTGCCAATAAAACTTTATTTATCAAAAACAGGCAATGGTTGGATTTGGCCCAGAGGGTAATAATAAAATTTTCTAGTGGATTGTATCATTTTGCACAAAAATCAAGTTTACATTTTAATAAATTTGCCTTTTCAATTTTGGCTTTTAAGGAACATGTAAATGACGATGACACGTAGACGTTTCTAATTCCTGACGGGTTTATGTAAAACAAAGAGACCAGAATGTAGAGACCAGAAATTATAGGCATCTTAACTTACTCCCTGAAGATCTACATACTTCCTCTCTACTCTAGCGTCAAGGCAGAGTATCTTCCCCTGAAGTATCATTTTCTTCAGGTTTATTCAGTGCATTCTAGGAAAACTAATATTGCTTTGAAAAATTTATTCCCAGATTTTAATTAGTATGTAACTCTTTATGATAAAAATATGCCCTGACCAGAATAATCTCTCACGAGATATCAAGAATCTATGTTGTTCTTATGATTTAGATGACATACTGAAGTGGGAAGATATCCACAAATAAAATATGCCCTAAAATGTCAAATCAAAATTATATGGGTTTTGATGTATCCTGATGTATGTATTTATGATTGAGACCTATTCAATGTATACTCTCTAAACTGCCACTCTGAGGTGGTTTGATGCTTCATTCAGGGATGAGAGAGGATTTTTATTTTTAATTCACCAGTCATTCTTTGGAGTTAAATGTGTGTATATTGGTCAAACAGGAAAAGAATGGAATGTTAGCTTTCTGCCAACAACTCTTCTGGCTGCAAGAAGGTTTCTCAATTTTTTTCTCTCTTCAACTCTTCAACCTGAGTCACATAGACAATTTATCTGGAAAAAAAAGGATCAAGGGAAAACCAACTGTAGAGAATAAACAAAGCTTTTTGCATCGCTGTGAGTGCATATTTGAAAGTAGGTTGTAAGTAGCATTACCACTCATCTTTCTGTTCACTGGAGAGGCAAGTTGCTAAACTTTTCCTTTGAAATGTGTCTGGATGGGATAGGCTTTATTTGAGTCTTGCTTTGAATGTAGAGACCAGAAGTCATGACTTGCTTTTCTCACCCTGAATGTAGAAATGCTCTCTAGAGTTATCAAATAGGATGGCATTAAGAAGTAATGTCCAAAGGCTCTTTCTCTTCCAGATTTACATCAATAACTTAAGAGTTTGTTGAGAGCAATGAATCACAGAATGAAATCATCTAATGTAACTTGAACATGTACAGTAATAAGAGCCTGATATTAACTTCTGTTCCCTCTGTATGTAGCAACGAGGGTGTGATGGGACATTAACTTTGCCCAACTTGTGAGACTGAATCTCTTGATTCACACATCAAGTATAGGTGCCACACAAATGAACTTTGGAATGGGTATAAACCAAACTACCTACTGCTATATTTTCTGCTTGTTCTCATTCAGGGTTTCTCAGCCCTAGAATTGTTGAGATTTGTGGCTAGGAAATTCATGGGTTTGAGGCTTCTCCTCACAGTAGGATAGTTAGCAGTATCCCTGAGCTATATGCACTGGATGCCAGTAGTGTCTCTTTCCCTGACTCAATCACGACAATTAAAATTCTTCCATATGTTGCCCCTGGACAGAATCACCTTAGTTGACACTAGTTCTTTAGCTACTTAAGTACTAGGTTTGATGGCATATAACTGGTGGCCTGAAAAAAAAATGTTGGCTATAATCACGTGACCCCCCTCTAGGATTCTCTCTACATCATCTCAGCTTTTGTTCAGTGTGGAGAGGAAGAGGTAACATGTGCAGAGTGGCCACACTTTTAGGTATGCCTAGAAAAATCAGGTTTGTACCTAGAATCCTAATAAGTAGAACAACCCAGGGAAGGATGGATTTTATCTGGCCCACTTTTAGCTTTTGGGAATAGGGAAGAATTTGAAGGAATCCCACAATCTTAGTGAGCCCTTCTTTTACTCGGCATAAGTTTTAGACACCATCTTCTCTTGCAATAGGAGCCTGGAACTATTCCAATCCCTGTAGGGACTACGTACACAAATTCTGAGCCTTAACTTTCCTGGAGGTTTTAGGTTATGTTCAAAATAGGCAGAGTGAACTTAGCAAAAAAGGAAAATAACAGTGTTTTTGAATAAATGATCTTTGCCCAATTAAGAAAAAAAAGATTCAGAAGTTCTGAGCAAGAAGAAATTACGTTATTACTGGGCTCAGACCTCCTGCTTGGAAAAATTTTAAATGTTTAGAACAGTCTAGGCTGCATGACAAGTGAGCTGAAGAAACCAGGTGGTAGTCTGAAAAACAATCATTTTATTTTGTTCTTAAGAATAGGGGAAAAATGTTTTCCCTTCTCGTTAAATCCTGTCATATGTTCTAAAGGCTGCTCATTAAAGCTTGGAGTGGACATTTGCATTGTGTTGCGCACTGGCATGTGCCTTTATGAAAATCTGCAGACAAAAAAATTCTCCAGGTAGTAATGTGCACTTGAACCTGTAATCAAAATTGTCCTCTCCCATGGAAATGTGAAGACAAGATGTTGTGCAGTCTGGAGGAAAGCTAAAATAATCTAAGGGCCTACCCTGTGCAAAGAACTGGCGTTAATTACTATAGCTGCACTCAGTTACTGTCTCATATTTGGCTTTTAAAGTGTTAGGAATTTGTGGGATCCATTTGAAAATGTTTAGCATGCAAGCTACCATCTTTGCCACCATTTTCTTTGTTGGCAGTTGTGAGTCTTTCCCTGCTCTTTAACTCAGACAAAGCCCTGGTCTTGAGAACTTTAGTTGAAGATCCCTTTCTGAACAGCCAAGACCAGCTGGCCACCTCCACTGATAAGTCTTTGCCCAGATCTCTTTCCCTTCACAGTGTCCTGTTTTCTCCCTGCAGGCACTTGGTGTGGTGCTTGTAACACATGTCCTCTTTAAAACCCTCCTCAAGGTCATGTACCTTCACATGGTTTTAGAGGATCTTCCAGGTCTTGCTTGATTTCACTTTACTCATATCCATCCCCTACCACCTCTCTTACTGTGTTCCTCCTTTTGCTGGCCCTCTTTCCAAATAATACCAATTAATTTCTATGTCACACATATGTACAAAAATGTTTGATCTAGATTTCTGCATATGAGAGACAATAATATATGGCATTTCTCTGTGAGTCTAATTTATCTCACTTAACTTAAAATATCCAGTTCTATCCATTTCCCTGCACATGACATAATTTTGCTCTTCTTTATGGTGGATTCTCTCTCTCTCTCTCTCTCTCTCTCTCTCTCTCGCTCTCGCTCTCTCTCTCGCTCTCTCGCTCTCGCTCTGTGTGTGTTTGTGTGTGTGTGTGTATGTATGTAATTTTCCTTGTCCAGTCACCTGTTGGTAGACATCTAGGCTGGCTCTATTTCCTGGCTGCTGCGAAATAGTGCAGCAATGCATATGAATGGGTAAGCATGTCTGTGCCGTGCTGCCATAGGTGTATATACAATAGTGAAATGGCTGGGTCATATGTATGATAGCTCTGTTTTGCTTTATGTAGAACCTCCATACTGATTTCTACAGTGACTGACTAATTTACATTCCTGCCAATTTTGTGTAGTGAGTGTTTCCTACCTCCAACGCTACATCCTCACCAGAATCCGTCATCATCTATTTCTTACCGCTAACCACTCTGACAGGAGTCAGGTGGAAATGTTCCCACAAAATCCAGCTGTTAAATATTTTCCTTATTGGTGTTTGATGAGGAAGGGCCCAGTATATTGTGGGTGAAGCCACCATGGGCTATGGTTCTGGTTTCTATAAGAAAGCAGACTGAGGAAGCCATGATGAAGAAACCAGTAAGAAGTACTTCTCCATGGCCTCTGCACCAGCTCCTGCCTCTACCTTCCTGCCTTGTTTGAGTTCTTGTCCCGACTTCCTTCAGTAATAAACAGTGATATGAAAGTGTAAGCCAATTAGCTCCCACTATGATTTTGTCATAGTGTTTTATCACAGCACTAGAAACCTTAACTAGGACGGAAGAAGTAAAGATTTCCTTACCTTCTGCCTGCTGTCTTCTACACACTTGTTAATTGTTTGGGTTTCTTTGCTAGCCAGAAACCTTTTTAATATTAAGCTTTTAATTAATTCTCTGAGAATTTCATATTCCACATACATTTCCCCTACCTGATCCACTAAACTTTGTGTACTCCTTTTTCCCCACCAATCAAATCCATTTTTAACCCATCAAATCCATATACTTGTAGATGTGTGGGCATTCATTTACTAGAATGTGGTCAGCACGTCCACCTCCCTCCCCCTACCGCTGTAAATTGCCAATAGTAGACCTATTTTAATTTCAGTGGATTCTATTGGTGAATTATTGGCAATATTTCCTTAGATACTCAGAACACACTTGCCTAAACCTGCATCTTGAAATGTTTTCTCCACGTCATCCTCATTTCTGGTTGCTCTTCCTTGTAGATTTGCATTAGGAGTGAGCCACTGTGCTATTTCCCGATGGTCCCTGTTCAAGTTTTTTTTTTGATGTTTCAATGTTTTTATTAGCATACTGCAATTATGTTCAATAATGTATTTTTTAATTTATTTATTTATTTTTGTTAAAAGCAAAATTTACATTTACTCCCCTTGTTCCCGGCCCTCCCGCTCCCCTACTACCCCACCGCCCTCCCCCTGCTTCCTTAAGATGGTGCAGGATACCCTGTCCTATGGGGAGCCCAAGGCCCCCCCCCCTCCATCTCAGTCTAAGAAGATGTGCATTCATATAGAATAGGTTCCCAAATAGCCAATACATGCAGAAGAGATAGGTCCCAGTGCCATCATCGTTGTCACATCAGAACAAGGGATCGAGCTATCAAGTTTTTCCTAATGAAATAGTTGATTGCAAAATTGTCATTGGCTCAAAACTAGTAGGCAAGCTATGGATAATATTTAAGAAGTGGCTGTTTTAAAATTATTGAGTTGTATCATGCTTGGGGAGGCATGACATTTCATAGTTTTCAGCTATTTAGAATAGTATCTTAATAAGTCATTTTATGAAGACGAAGGGCCAATTCTGTGTAACTGCAAGAAATCAAGAAACATTATCCCTTTACTCTGTTTTGTAAGAGAGAGCATTCTAAATACCACCTGAAACTTAATCATAAACATATTCAAAATGTCAGATGAATCAGTATCTCATTAGTGTGCTAAAATTTGCAAGGATTCTAGATTCTCCTGGGCATACAATTCCAATATTTAAAGTACTGGTTTTACATTACTCTACTGAAGATGTTGGCCAGTTTCATATTTCGCCTATATACCCCTAATCTAATGTTGCTGGTTTTTAACTGTCTTTCGAGTCTAAAACATGATGCCATTTTTCTCAAAGAAAGATGTTCTTCACTATTTACATTTTTACTTATTTGTTTTTATTTATTATATGTGTGTATGTTGGTAGCTGTGTAGGTCAGTATAATGATATGGAAATCTGTTGGTCAGTAGCTACTAAGGAGGTATATTGGGATTCTCTGTAGAGGAATGTCTCCACTCTCAGCTATACATCCAACAGAAATGCTGCCAATGCTCATCAAAAGGCATGTGCTAGAATGTTCATCCCAAACTGGTAACAACCTGATATCTATTAACAGGCAGAAAGAAAAAGAGCCATGTTTTATTCATGCAATGGAATACTTCCCAGCAGCAAATATGAAGTATGAGTATATACCACAACATGTAGTATGGTAAGAAAATTGTCTACTGTGTACTGTGTGATTCTATTGAACTAAAGCTCAGAGTCAGACCAGCAAACAAATGGGACTGTAAATCAGGAGATGGTAACATTTGGGGATTGAGAATAGGAAGAGACCTGCATGATCCAGAAGGACATTGGACAGTGGTGGTACAGGAAAATACATTGTTATGTGTGTTTATTACTATAGCACTTATCTGCTTGTATATTATTTTGCAATAAAGTTTTAAATTCAGAACTAAAGGCAAGGAAAATCACTACCATCTTTTTTCCTTCCTTCTTTCTTTTCTTTCTTTCTTTCTTTCTTTCTTTCTTTCTTTCTTTCTTTCTTTCGTTCCTCTCTCTCTTTTTGATTTTCGAGACAGGGTTTCTCTGTGTAACAGCCTTAGCAGTCCTGGAACTAACTCTGTAGACCAGGCTGGCCTTGAACTCACAGAGATCCACCTGTCTCTCCCTCCTGAGCGCTGGGATTAAAGGCATACACCACCACCTCCCAACGAACATCCATCTTTATAATGATGGAGAACTAGTAGCACTGCACTCAGCCAGTTTACTACGAATGTTACTTCTGGCATATACCTCATAAAATAACCATGTAGAGCTACACAACCCAACAGTGGACCTGGACCTGTGCTTGGGTACTGTGTTTTGGCAAATAGAATACTTTATTTGCATTAGATTGTCTCCACCATTTATGTAAGGAAGACCAGGTCTCCCCACTTCAAGTATCCATCATGGGCAAACCTAAGAAGGTGAAGTTCTAACTACAGGTGATGAACTAACTGAGCACACATCATGCCTCTAGGCTTGCTAGCCCGAAGGAGACACTGAAGACTCAAGGAAGAGCTGCATGGTGGGACTGATTGAGCCTGAGAAGGAAATTTGTAAGGATAGCATCTTTCTACTTCTGTTTAGTCTTAATTTGGTGAAATTTTCAAGAGATAGTGGAGACTGGGGGAGCTGTTTATACGCAGAATGTTGTCTGCCTCAATTGCACACTTGAATTTTGGCTGATTGCCCAGTCTTTTGTGGGAGTCCAAATAGAATGTGTGTGCTTCTCAAAAAAAGGCAGTTTTAGATTTTACAAAAGGATTTAAGTGTTATTACTCCCCAAGGAGAAATTTGAGGCAGGTTTTTCTTTTTAAAGGACAAGGCCAGAGGAAATAGCTTGAAGTTTAAAAAGAGTTGCTCATATAATTGGCTGACACATTGAGTTAAATTCAACTCCTCCCATGGATGCAAGTTAAAAATTATAAAAGAAAGAACTACATTAAATTCTAAAAATGAATACGAGAAATGTAATAACCCAGGCATTAGAGTGATTGATGGCCATTCTTAAAAATAACATTGCCATAAACGAAAATTAAGTCACTGTAAATAAATCCAGATACTCAATATAAAAGTTTGTATATATATGTAATATGTACTAACATTTTGATTTTTCAAAAATTTTCATTTAAAAACATAACACAATTTTCTTACTGAGACTATCTGTGTATTACACATGCATTCACACACACCTTATATATATGCACATAGTATGTGAATGTGTATACACACACACATATATATGTGTGTGTGTGTGTATATATATAATGTGTATCTGTAGACATGCATGATGTTTTTAGAATTGCTATCCCCTAGGCTACCTGGAAAATGATAAGAAGAAACTGTAGTTGATTGTTTCTTAGACTTCATTCAGCTTCTCAGATCACTTACAGCACCTCAAAGAACCATGTATTCAAAGAAATCCAATTGCTTTAGGAGAAAACTGCATGGTGTATAGTTCTGTGAATACTGAGCTCTAGTAGTAGAAGGTGAATTGATAGCTATTCAGCTGCTTAGATCACAGTGTTTGAGTTACTGTTGTTTCCATGGACATCTCATTAGAAAAATTGTGTCCAGGTTCCTTTTCTTTCCCTCATGGTCCTGAAAATAGAATGGATTTGGTGGAATTGAGGCTATTGGAACAATGATCCAATTGCCAAGTTCTTATGCGCTAAGGCTAAGTGGGAGACCCTTTAACACATTTCATAACCAAATATGGTGCCTTGTGATAACAAAGGCCCTGTGATTTCCTTTTTTGAATAAGTGCTTCATTATTTCTGAGGGGACATAATTCTGATTTTAGATTTTTCTTTTGAAACACCACATCCCAGTGTCTGAAAGAGAGTTGCTAGCTATCAGTAATGATCAAACCATATGTGTGTTCATCAAGTCTGGGCCCAAGGAATGCTTCTGTTGTAATCATCACCAGACTACTCCAAGGAGCAAATGCTGTAGTTAATTCTGGTACAGCTTCATTATAGATTTGTTGGAGCTGTAAACACTCATGGCATTTGTTCTCATCTGTATTCATAGTTAAGAAAAGTGTTCAACAAATATTATTCAAGTTATTGCTATACAGTAGGAGGGGAATCAGACTTCTGGATAAATGAAGATAATTGTGACAGTTCTGTTTTTGAGGAGAACACTGTTTGGATAGATATATCAAACAAAACAAATAAGGTAAGTATTCTAGCAGAGATGCCAGTAGGAAGGCTGCAGAGACTCTTTTAGGAGCATGATAATGCAAGTCAGGAATTGTCCTCTAGGGACTCCAGAGAAGCTATTAGAAGTTTTGGTAGCCAATGGGAAATGGAAGACGTGGAAGGGAAGAGAGGTGATGGATGTGATGGAGGAAGAAGGGCATATAAAGCAGAGAAATTTCCTTTTGTAAACAAGGAATCTTGTTTAATGTGTGACCTTAAATCGCAGAGGATAAAAAACAAAGAAGATGCATGGTTGCATTGTGGAATATTCAGAGCATAGTGAGGATGCTATGTAAACTGAGTTAGTTATGGAAAGTGAGCTGGATTTCTGAATAGCTCCCAGAATCTTAACTAGTCTGAACTTTTGAACATACATACACATATATGTATATGTGTGAATATACACATATACACTATAAATGTGTGTATACATACAGTATGACCTTCCTCTAAAGTCACAGCCTATTAAAAAGCTTTATGCCATAAAAATGCAATTTAGAAAATTAGTTAGTTACTTTCTTCTCACGACTTGGCCAATTTATTGATTGCATAAGCATTAAGTTAGTTGACTGAGATGGAGGGGGGAGGGCCTTGGGCTTCCCATAGGACAGGGTATCCTGCACCATCATAAGGAAGCAGGGGGAGGGCAGTGGGGTAGTGGGGGAGCGGGAGGGCCGGGAACAAGGGGAGTAAATGTAAATTTTTCTTTTAACAATAAAAATAAAAAAAATAAAAAAAAGAAAATTAGTTTGATTCTTGTAAGTGTCCTAGGGTTTAAATGACAAGGTAGAATCATAGGTCTCTGGGGACTAAGTGGGGATATGTGTGCTTTGCAATCTTCTACTTTTCTAGTCTCAAAGCACATAGTTCATTGTACTGCAGTCCAGCACAAATAAATAGCAAGCTTGGTTCAACACCAAGGAACCAACATGTGTTCCAAAGGAGAATGATTTTCAAGGAACAAAAAGGGCACGAGCAAAGCTTAAACCGCCATCCAGTGAGAAGACTTTGTCAAATGATTGAGATTAGAAACATAAATAGAACAAAGGAGCAATTAAATGCTTGTTTTGTGTTGTTGATTGTATGTTTGTGAATTGTATTGTTCGGGAAGAAATGGGGCTTGAGGTTCTTTCTTTGATTAAGTCTGATATAAACAATTCGGATGTTCATTGAAATGAATATATGAATCTTTTCTTGGGATTTGTGAAGTCCCAGGAGGGAGAAGATGAAAGCTCAAAGTATTAAAAAGAGAGAAAGAAAGTGCCATCCCACTTTTAAATCTAAGGGTCAGTGAACATTGTCGGTGAAGGGCCAGACCCTGTATGTTTTCTGGGCTATTCAATGACTCCCTGTAACAGCTGCTCAGCATTCCCAGTTTAAGGAGAAAGTAACATATACAAATACTTAACTGGATGGGCAGGATTGCACTCTAAGAAGTCTTTATTTACAGGGGCAAGAATCTGAATTTCAAATACTTTTCACACATCATGTAATAACAGTTCTTTGATTTTTCCCAAACCATTTGAAAGATGAATTCATTCCTGTGCTAAATTTGAGACAAACATCTCCTCACAAGTTTGTCCTTTCAGAGACTACCAGTTGAAAAGCAACATCTTTGCCCTTTTAAGTTTGGGAGAATTTATTGAATGATGATTTTTCCCCCCTTTGGTATTTTCCTAGGTTTCTCGCAAATGCTTTTGGTGCCTGTGATACTTTCCAACACTAGTCGTCATGCATTTATTAAGCACTCACCATGAACTGAAAAGCTGAGGACAGACGTCAGAGGAAAAGAAAATATTAGCAATAGGACGTGGTACAGAAGCTCCTCTATTTATGGAATTTCAACTCGTGCACTTTCATAGATACAAACAAAAGCAGGCTCTGGAGCAAAGCCCTTTGGCTGGCTCCTTACCACCCAAATATGCGTCAAGAGCTTCTGGGAGTTCTTTTTATTTCTACTCTCTCCTGTCTTTGATTTTTCATTTACTCAATCCGTCAGATATTTACTGCATTTCTGCTTAAACCTCATCTTTTGTGACAGCCTCGTGGGACATAAGAAAGAGAAAACATGCAGGAAGGAGTAACGGAAGGTAGAAACAGCTTGTAAAAATTGAGATTTCTCAGAAAAACCTGTCAAGATTGTTGACAGAACAATTTTCAGGGCAAAGATGCTGTCATGCATATTGTGAGAATGTACATGCTTCTAATGAAAGGTCTTCTAGAGAGTTCTGGTGGCGCAGGCCGGTAGGATTTGCTGAAGGAGGCAGAGGCAGGTGGATCTGGAGTTCGAGAGTTCTTATATTACCTGATAGTGTTTTAAATATATAAAGGTATATTGTTCCTTGAATTATAGTGAGGTTACATCCCAATAAATCCATCAGAGATTGAAAATGTCACAAGTCAAATATGCATTTATACATCCAGTATTCTTAACCTGCTAGCTCCTGTAGCTAAGGAGCATGCCACACTGTGCAGCATTATGTGTTTTTTTTTTCCATGAGCACAAGACTGACCAGGAGCTGTTGCTGGCTGCTGCTGGCTGACTTTCAGAATTTTTTGTACTATATATATTTCTAGTCAAGGAAAAAACTTTGAAGTTGAATGGGTCATTTCTACTTAATGAATATCACTTTCATCTTTAATTTTTGAGATTATTTAAGGATATTACTTATCCTTCCTTTTCATCCCTCCAAACCTTTCCATATCCCCTCCTCGCTCTCTTTCAAATGCATAGTTTCTTTTTCCACTAATTGTTATTACATGAATCGCCCCTCACCCCCCACTCCTAAGTACAATCCATTCAGTCTGTATACTGTTACTTATATGTATTTTTAAGGGCTGACCATTTGGCACTGCACAACCAACTGGCATACTGCTCCCTGAGGAAGACTATTTCTCCTATTCTCAGCATTCCTTAGTTTTGTGTAGTTCTTCGTGTAGGGTAGAGGTTTCATAGGCTTTCCCCTGGTCCACATTGGCATGGCTATTGGTGTCATCCCTGTTCACTTTTGAATCATGATGTAGTGGGAAAATGGCACGTTCACACCATTGTCAATCAAGGACCATATGTACCTATACAACATATACCATATACCCACACCCCCACCACACCCACCAATTCTGCTTCTGTGTCGTTGTGCAGCTTCTGTAAATAGCATTTGAACGTTTGGAAAGGATGTCCTATGTGTTCTGAAACAGTTTTCCTGTACACAGAAGGAGCAGGAAATGTGTGGGAGTTTCTAGATATACATACAGCAAACACTATCTTAAACACTACCAAAATATTGTTAGGCCAGGAATATAGCTCACTGGTGGAGTGCTTGCCTGGCATGCTTGAAGCTCTATGTTAAATTCTCAGTACTCCCAAAAGGTGATTATTGACAAATTAATGAATCAGAGAGTCTTTGTGTGCGTGGTAGAATGATCAGTATATTAGGCCAATTTGTGTTAATTTGGGAGAACTCAAGCCGGTCATAGGTGTTTCCATGGGTTTGCAGCTTTGGAATCCATCTGGCCTTAAACTAAGTGGTGAAAGAAATGGTAAATAAGGTTGATGAAGCTGGTGAGAAATGCCTGCAGTGAGAACCAGCAGCTCTGATACTTCAGAAGATTTCCAGCTTCTGAAATGGAACAAGTGTGATGTGGGCAAAGATGCCAGATAAAACAGTCATCAGCAAGGATGGCAGAAATGCAGAGGCCACACTTGAGCCACAGAATCTGAAAATGTATCTACATGCTTCAAGCTTCTACCATGTTCAGGGCCTGGTATAGACCCAGAATAATAAACAGCTTTTCTAGTTTACTTTTTTTTGAACAGCTTAAATATTTCAGGCCATCTTGTACTGATTCTTTTTGTAGTTCTGCTCAGAACATCTCAGATCTTTTTATTTGAACCATCTCCTTCCTTCCTTTTTACATTGGTTTTGATATATAAGCATGAAGACTTGAGTTTAGGTACCTGGCACCCATGTAAAAAAAGCCAGGTTTTCCTGTGTATGCCTGCAATCCTGGTGCTGGGGAGGAAGAGACAGGCAGATCATTAGAGCTCATTGGCCAGCCAGCGCTTTGCTGAACTGGTGAATTACAGGATTAGCCAAAGACCCTGTGTCAGAAACCAACTCAGAGGGAGAATCAGGAAGACAGGGGATGCTAGTGAGCTCTGGTTTCTACATACACATGCACAGATACACATATGTGCCTGTTTCACTACACACATATGTGCCCTCAGAAATAAACACAACACCACACACACACACACACACACACACACACACGCACATGCACACAATACACCAATTCTCTGTGTCATTCCTTAGCTTCTAATGAGCAACTCTTGAATGTCTCCAAAGAATTTCCTATTGGTTCTGGAGCAGTTTTTCTGTACCCACAAGGAACAGGAAATTCCTGGGAGTTTCTGTCATCCTGGGACATCCCGTAGATCATGGCTGCTGGGAGGAAAACTATGAAGTCAGAGGTCCCTTGGCTTAAAGAGGAACAAACTCTGGGATTTCTTTATACTCCAGATCTCTCCCATCAGAGTCAGACTGAGGCTGGGATAACACTAGACACTGTTCCCGGAATTGACTTCTTCCATTTCCCAGCCCTATATCTATCCTTACAAGTTTCTCTTGGGAGAACATTCTTTGAAAATCACCCCCATGTCAGTTATTGTCCTATCATATTTCTGGGGAACTCTACCTAAGTCAATAAGCAATCAAATAAGTAAGACAAACAAAGAGTTCGAGATCTTGCCTTCAGTTATCACGGGAAGAGTAAATGAAAAAGTAGAAGCCAGTCTTCAGCCTTAAGCCACACTCAGGTTGGGCTAGAAAAACAGGGAATGGGTAAAGCATTGAGAGATCTTAAAGCTGGCAAGCCTATAGGGAAATTGTGGTGTAGTGCGGTATCTCCAGCTACAGGACTTCCAAGCTCAGTTTAAATATTACCAGGGAAAAAAGATAACAGTCCATCCTGCCTTCCTTCTCTCTGTCGACCTTCTTTCCTTCCTTCTGTAGAATTTATATGCCACACAGCTCACTCATTTAAAGTAAACAGCAATCTCTACAGTCCATTTTATAACACTTTTACAAGCACTAAGAGAAGCATGATACTTTTGAGCTTATTAACTTATTAACTACTCGGGTGCCTAGTCCTCAGCAGCCACAAATGAACTCTTGGTCTGTGTTGATTTACTTGTTTGCATATTTCATATCAATAGACTCATACAGTATGTAATCTTTTCTGATGGGCTTCTTTCAGTCATCATCAATATCTCAAGATGAATTCAGATTATATAATGTAACTACACTATGGTCAAGTGTAACCTATCGAGTAGACAGATTTGTCTATTTATCAGGCGATGGACATTTGAGTTGTTCTGACTATTGTGAATATTTCTGCTATGACAGTTTTTGTACAAGCTTTTATGTGGATATGCATTTTCATTTCTCTTGGTTATCCACTTAGAATTTATAGTGCAAACACAAAGATTTCTTTCTTATCTATAGCCAAAACCTGAGTCTTCATAACTTCCACCCTCAGTGTTTGTCCAAGCTTCTCTAGAAAAGTGAACAAAGACTTTCCTTTCTTACACATAACATCCCTGCAAATCATTCATCATTGTCTTCATGTCCTTCTTCAACTTTTACAGATTGACTCTCTTCTGTCCTTTTAATCATTGCAGTGCAGCGATGGTACTTACAGGGGTGAAAACCATGAGCTTGGAAGTTGTTGCAATATCTGTTATGATGTACAAAACAGCTTGCTTTGGTTCCAAATCTAACGCTTTCCCATAAACAACAGTGAACCAGTGGTGGATTATTTTTAATTTCCCAAAATCAGAGGAAAAAAATCACTTTCTGGGTAAGAAGACTCTTTAGTAGACGCTAACAGGGGTTTCCCTTTGGAAAAATCATAAGGACTGGTCAATTTCATATGTGCATTGTCACTTTTTAACCTGTTAATATGAAAAATTCTTTGTTTGTGAAAAAGAAAAGTAACATATCTTGAGAACTTCGAAGAACTCATGTAGCCTGGAGACAGTAGGCAGAAAACTAGATGATGTCACAGGAAAATGAAGTCAGCTATTCAGTAGACTCAGAGTTCTACTGAACTGGCTTAAATGTAACGTTCATTCTTTTTCAGTAGCTGTCAGTGTGTCTGATTCTTACTGTTTAGTCATATACCTAAGTATATTTTTGCATCTTTTAAAATACGATATCTAGGGCCTAGGATAGCTTCCGGTATTGTCTCGTATTGCCTGTTTGACCTTGCACAATTCTCTTGGCCAAGGACAAGCCTTTGTAAGCATCGTTTTCTGCATCTCCTGACAATTTCTGTGATTCTCGAATTGTGTTGTACATAGAGATCTTGTTGAAAATGTCAGTTCTGAGCTGGTGCTTAAAGCGATTCTGATCAGTGTGCTTTGAGGACTTTCTTCCCAATAATAATTTCAAACCCTACATTCAAATGTGTGCTGATGCCCGTAGCCCTGAAGATCATTCTTTTTATTACTAATTAGCTATTTATGTTTGGAGCCTTTCTTCTTGTATCATCTTTTGCTGATAGGGAAGAAAATTTTGTATTTTAATGTAATATTTTTTCTTCTGTATTGTGTGTACACAAAGAAAGATGACAACCAAAATGAAAATAAAGAAAAAATTCTAGTGTAGATCTTGATTAGTTCCCTTTACCAGAACAATTTCTATATAAACTAGAATTTCTCAACCGCTGTGCTATGGAAATTTGTGGCCAGACCATCTTTTGCTGTATGTGAAGTTGTCTGATGTACTCACAATAGGCTACTGAACAACGTTCCTGGCTTCTGCACATTAGATGTCAGTAGCAGCTCTCCCTGCTTTCAGGTTGCAACAACCCTAGCTGCTTCTCCTTATTACCAAATGTGCCCAGGGGCTGTCTACTAATTCACTTCAGTTGAGATCCCTGCTCATAAAATGTGGTCCCCAAGAAAAGAATTTAAGAAATCTTTGTTTCCTTTGTTTAGTTTTTGTTGTACTACAAGGCTAGAAGCTGCTAAACTGTTGGTGTTCTGACCTTGTGTATTAAACATTCCTCAGGATTCTGGAATGCTCTGGCTCATGGTATTTGTTGGATTAATGGGCTCCAGATAGGTTAAGTGTCTTGGCAGGAAAGGGGCATTTTGTTTCATTCTCTTCATTTTATTAGATGCCTGACAACAAAATTTTAATGTTGGCCTCATATGTTCTCCTTGTTATCATAAAAATGGATCTATCACAAGATAGTTTAACTGGGGGAGTACCAATGCATGTGAAAATGTTTTGAAAACTATAGTCACCACAGTAACACAGGGTCACCCTTTGTATTACTGCTGTGCCTAGAAACTAAGACATTTTTGAGGTTACAAAATTCATTTATTTGGACAAAAGAAAAAAAACCAAGTGCTATAAAAGGATGCCACAAATGGCCAAGCAATCTACTGACATTCCAACAACTTGCCATGTTGTGTGGTTCCCAGGTGTCAGCTTAGCTATACTCTTTTGCATTGTGTATATTTATCCTTTGGTGGTACATTATGTATACTTTACTTGCAGGGACAATGTTTTGATAGGAAATATACTACTCTTATGTACAAGTTCTTAAAGAGTGACTTTCCTATGGCTACTAAAGATTTTGCAACCTCAGTAATCTTGCTATTATGAGCCAGATCATTCTTATGATGAGAGTTATCTTCTATTCGGCATTTCTTCCAAGTTGTAGCAGGCCATGGTAGCTCTAGGCATTGCCAACTGTCCCCTTATGAGCAAAATCATTTTCATTTGGGAATTGCTGATGAAAGAGATAGGAGAGAGATACCGGTAAATAAATGAATGAGTATAACTAATTATGAAATATGACTATTATGTTGAAACATCCTTGATTACTGTGAAAACTGCTTTATATTCAAATTTCTATTTACATTTCAACTGCACCATATAGTATGTGTATACAAAAACTCTCCTCTTGAATAAAATGAAAGTAATAATGTTTTTCTCAGATCAATATAATGAAGATACTATTTGTTGTTTCCACAGAGCCCCTGATTTAGGTGCTCAATAAACAGTGAAATCAATATTATTTAGAATAATCATTCTATTACTTGTATTGGTGTCACAGTCTTGGAAATTCTGCAGTTTGGCACTTGAGCCACCATGAAGATGAAGAAAGTTTAGGATTATAGAAAGGAATATAATACCCTTGATTGTGGCTATAAATGAAAGGTCATTTTTCTTTTCATCAGCTTATATTAATTGTATATAAGAGCAGGTTTCATTATGACTTTTTGAAGAAGTACTTAAAGCATTTTAGTCATATTCAACCTTCCGTTGCCTCCTCTCATTCCTACTCATCTCTGTTCTCTTTCTACTTCTACTTTCATATCTGTTTTTTCTTGCTATTGGATATTCTTTTTATTCTCTCTTCATCTTCCTCCTCTTATTCTTCCATCTCTTCTTCTTCTTATTGGTAACCTAACAGGCTTAATTAGAGTTTTTTTTATTTGAGTGTGGATAAAGTATTATATAAAAGAGCATGATAACACAGTAGAGGGAAGCTCACAAGACATCAACCTTAGACAAAGAACTACAGTCAACAAGGATTGGTGAGAGTGGGAGAAATAATCTCCTGGGAAGAGCACACCAATTGGTTATCCAATACTAATTAGTCAGGAATGTACATGTAAGTAATATTACCAAGACTGAGCTGGTTATATTTATGCGTTTAGGAATAATAATGATAATCAATTAAAGAGAGACAAGCAATGGTTTTGGGAATGTGCAAGGGGTGCTACACCGTAGGTTTTGGAGGTATGAAAGAGAAGGGGGAATTGATGTAATTTTAATATAAAAACTAAAATATTATAGAAGAAGAAAAATAAGTAAAAGAGCATGGACAACTTATCAGTGATTATGCCACTATAGAAAATATCTCTCTGTCTTCCAGAAGCCATTAACTGCCTATAGATCCTCAAGGAGGGTTTGACCCTCATGAGTCTCTCCCCTCTCCATGATAAGGTGTTGGCAGACACAGTCTTGTGCACCTCATGGTCAGTTAATTGAAGTTGCTGTTCCAGAGTGAATTGACCAAGTCATTTCTTGATTCTCAAGCAGCAGTTTGGAAAGTCATAGCTGGAGGGATTGTGTCCTCTCCTTTTTTGATTAATGACCCTTGAATAGAACATTTATTTTAGAACCGTCTCTCTGTGGGTTCTTTTAAAGGGCATTCTCCCGGGATCCTTGGCACTGAGTAGCAATTCTTCAGTGAACATATCAGATAGCAAGTACAGTAGAACCAATGGTACCTTAATGAAAACCTATCGTAACAGTTGCTTTACCCCAATTCTCCCTTGCTCGCCTTCTCCCCTGCATTCTCAGGTCATCATGTTTCTGTTCATAATTGATACATAACTCTGTGATGTTCTTTCTGCTGGTGATTGAGGCCACAGACAGCACCATGAGGCTATACCAAAGCCATGTCCCTCTCCCTAATCTCTCCCGTGTGATTGCCGTTTCAGTCAATATCCTTGGGATCATCAGGAATTCTTCAGGCACTAGTCTTGGTCCCAGATCTGCTTGCAGGCTGAGAGTTATATCTTTAACTGAGCTGGAAAAAGGAACAAGGGCCTTTTGTTCTTCCTTGGATCCCACCTAGGGATTTAGCAAATGACGTAAGGAATTGTGACTATAGAGCAAATTGATCATTCCTGAAGTGGCACATACATTTACAATTTGCTCTTTGAGATTGCCACCCGCCACAAGCAGGTTGAACTTCTCCCAAATGAAATGTCCTCCACCGAAAGCATACCAAGTGTTTCACTTGTTCCTGCTTTGTGAGTGGGTGAAATCAGCAATGACATTTTTGACGCCAGAACTCCAGCAGAGCTGGAAGGCCCTCTTTTAATTACAGGAGACATGATATTGAAAAGGGGGAGGGGCAAGGAGCTACTTCCTAGCTCTTCTTCTTTATCCTGGGATTTGGTTCTTTAATTTAATTTTTGTAGCTCTGTGAGAAAGCCTAAAAGAGAGTCAACTCTAAACTATGTTCAGCCTTTATATAAACTATGTTCAGTCTATTTATATGGTAGAGTAAATAAAGCTTTTAATTAATACAATCCATTTGGGAAACTGTGGGGCACTATCCAGTAACATTAAACTCAGGCATGCTTATAGCACTACAACTCTATTTCTAGTTTCTTACCCTGTAAAAAAGCATGCATGTGTGCACATGGGGATATGGATAGAGATACTCAAGGTATGCGATTTTCACTAGTCCTAAATTGGAATGACCATAAATGTTCATTAGCAGTAAAAAAAAAAAATGTAAACAATGGTACCACATGCAATGGAATACCACACAGCAATGGAAATGACAAGCTACAGTGACATTCAACAATACAGATGAGCTTTCAAATATAGTGTTGCTCAAAAGAGGCTGTATGTAATAAAAGCATATTTGTGCATGTGTATATGTATATGTAAAGTTAGGAAATGACTAACAATTTTGGGTGCTTAGCTTTCTAAAATATGGTTACTTTCTACCAAGTGTGATTTTGCATCGTCTTGTACCAAGAAACATTTGGCAATATTTGGAGATAGTTTTGCTTGTTGTAATTGGAGGAGAATAAATAATGCTGGCAACTAGTGTTAAAGATAAGGGGTGCTGTGCTTCTAAACATGCTATAGGACACAGGGCTGCTCCGCAACAAAGAATTATGAGTCCTCCAAAGTCAGTGGCATGTGATTTGAAGAACTATAGTGTAAATAGGAAGACAGGAAATGAAATCAATCAAAAATAGGATGCTGTTGGGACTAGAGAGATGACTCAATGGTTAAGAACACTTGTTTTGCAGTAGCCACATTGCAAATAACAACTGCCTGTAACTTCAGTTCCAGAGTATCATACAATTTCTGGACACCACAAGCACTGTACACAAATGTTGTACAGACATATATTCAGGTAAAACACCTATACACATAAAATAAATATAAACAAATCATAAAAAAATAATACATGCCTTTCACTTCAGGATGAGGCGGTGGCTATGAATAGAAGGGGATGGGGACCTGGAGTTAGGAGCGCTCCATTCCTTAACGTGGCTGAAATGTAGATGCAGAAATATTCTGTAAAAATTAGTTGAATTGCCCCTAAATTGGTATCTCTCTTTTTCTGTTTCAAAGCGTTGAACTACTTTAAAGGGCTGGGCTGTCAGAATAAAAGGATGGAGGAGTATAAACATTGGATTTGGAGTAGGAATACACTGCTCAAGCAGATCCCATAGCCATTGCAATAACATTAATGGAGCTAAGCACTCTCAGGTGTGTTCTTGGCGCCTTCGAAACTCCACAGTTTAATTAGCTTTCACAAATGTAATTAAGGTTTTCCTGAGCAGCAGTAAGCAATCACCCTTGAGTTTTCACCAAATATGGAAACTTGCAACTTAAACGTATAGACAGGTAGACTCCATTTTAAGTCGAATGTTCTGGGAGACAAGATTCAGTGTTCATAGTGCCACAATGTCTGGGAGCAGGAATGCGCAGGCGCTCTACTATTAAAGTGCCACACACGCTTTTCTCTTGGCGATGATGCTGTTAGAGTAACTCAGATTATTTTTGAGTCGCCTCTGGGGAGAACTATAAATATAGAGAAATTTATTTTTAAATGGAACCAGGCCTAGGGATATAGCTTGGGGGGGGGGGAAAAGTACCATGCGTGAAGCCCTGGGTTCCATTCTAGTGCCACAATAACAGAAGAAAAACGAATATTATCCTCACAGCCCTTAAATAATGAATGGATGGAAGTTGGAGCCCAACAGAAAGGTTTCTTGTTCCCTGCAGTATCCCCCATGATCCTAAATGCTCAAATATGAACTTTGAAGCCTCATGCACCGTAAGATACAGTTGAGCTCACCCAGAGCATATGGACTGATGCACTGAATGGCATTGGAAAGGTGATCAATGAGGGAAGACACACCTGGAGATTCACGAGTAGACCTGGAAATAAATGTACTTAAATAGAAATAATTGGTGAATTTAAATTATTTCAAAGTGCACAGACCTCTTAGTACTATGTACAATCTTTAAGGTCCCTTTTTGTGACTTGAGCCTTCAACACATGGGCTGAGATTTGAATGAACAGATGATGTTTTTATGAGGTGTCTTTGCTAGAGGACTAACCACACATCTTCTTTTTTTCTTTTTTTTATTGTTAAAAGAAAAATTTACATTTACTCCCCTTGTTCCCGGCCCTCACACTCCCCCACTACTCCACCGCCCTCCCCCTGCTTCCTTAAGGATGGGGCAGGATACCCTGCCCTATGGGAAGCCCAAGGCCCTCCCACCTCCATCTCGGTCTAGGAAGATGTGCATCCATATAGAATAAGTTCCCAAAAAGACAATACATGCAGAAGAGATAGGTCCCAGTGCCATTATCA
>JAQHUG010000176.1:2706399-2724898 GCA_028555095.1 Dicrostonyx torquatus
TCCAGTTTCTTGAGTTCTTTGTATATTTTGGAGATCAGGCCTTTGTCTGATGTGGGGTTAGTGAAGATCTTCTCCCATTCAGTAGGTTGCCTTTTTGTCTTAATGTCTGTGTCCCTTGCTTTACAGAAGCTTCTTTATCATCATTCATCACAAACATTTGTAAAAGAACCTAGGCTCTTTTAGAGAGCCTAAGGACAGCTTTGATTTGAAGAACTATGGGATCTTTTAGGATATTTGTACTCATCCTTTCTAATGTTGCAGCCCTTTAATACAGTTCCTCATGTTATAGTGACCCTCAACCAAAAAATTTTGTTGCTACTTAATAACTTAATTTTGCTACTGTTATGAATCATAATGTAAACATCTGTGTTTTCCAATGATCTTTGGCGCCCCCTGTGCATGGGTCACTCAGCCTCAAAGGGGTTGTCACCCAAAGGTTGAGAACCACACTGTTCTAGGTGATCTCTGTACTGAGATGCACTTTTCTATTTAATGCAACATCATCATAAAGTATTGAAACATGGAACTAATGCTTACTTTATAGTGTGCTGTATGAATGTAGATTTGTCTTTGTATCAGTTAGCTATTGTCAGACTAATGCTATGTGACAGATGACTCTGGTTCGTACGATGATGCATATATAGTTAGGAGCACAACAATGTAAATAGAATCAATCAAGTACTCTCAGGGTATAAACAGGAATCTAGCACATTGCTGTTTCCTCTTACCACCATTGGCTGGAGCAAATCACATTTACATGGCTACTGTCTTAGGTAAGGAAATGCTTTCCTTTCAAGATGGGGGTGCCGAAAAGGGGCATGGAAGAAGTTAAGAAGTACAGGAATGTACTCACTACACACACACACACACACACACATACACACACAAACACACAATGTTTAACCAAATTGCTGAGTGCACTAATGTTTTTAAGAAAACAGAAATCTATCTCATTTTTTCTTGCAATTTGGTCAATGAATTTGTTCTGTATTGAAAATCTATGTATTTCATCCTTACCTAATTATAAAACAAATGTAAAATTTGGGTCTCCTTCCACTGATACCCCAAGGCCACAGTTAAAGGATAATAATATATTTTTAAAATATTATATAAATAATATTCATGTTTAATCAGAATTGCCACAGTCTTCCCTAGTTTATTTATCTTTAGTAGCTTTCATTCCTCAAACTAGCTAATGGAGGCATTCATAATTTCTTTAGAGACTTCAAAAAAATCAATCAGTCTATCTGTTTATCTTTCTGTTTGTCTACTCACCTATAATTCTTCTATGATTTGGGAAATAGGAACTCAGTCTGTAGCCTAAGCTGCCCCGGAATTCACTACATGTCCTAGGCTGCTCTCAAACTCTTGACAGTCCTCTTCCCCTGACTCTTGTGTACTGCAATAGTTGTGCACCAACACAGCTGTCTCAATGTTTCTTCTTTTTTATACATAGAGTTATTTTTATTTTCTGTGTATTTGTGATTTGCATGCATACATGTCTTGTAGCATGTGCATAGTGGCCATGGAAGCCAGCAGAGGGCGTCAGATCCCCTGGAACTGGAGTTAGAGACTATTGTGAGCCACCCTATGGGTGCTGGAAATTGAACCTGGGTCCTCCAGAGGGCTTTTTGTTTATTATAAATTTTCATTTATTCCTTGTGTCTTTCACACCTTGCACATCGGTTCCATTCATTTCCCTGTCCCTTTGAATTCTAAAGAGCTCTTAACCACTGAGCCATCTCCCCAGTACCTCAAAATTTATTCTTGATTGGCCAAAAATGTTTGTGTTTATGATATGCAGTAAATTTTTAAGCATGTATGCATTCTGGAATGCATAAATAAAGGTAGCTAACAGAATTATAGCCTGCGATCCTTGTTTTGTGGTAAGAACACTGCATCTTATGTTAGCAGTTCTCAAATAATAAAACGTTTTCTTAACTACAGTCATCACTTAGTACTAACAAGAAAAACTTTAAACTCTCCTCTTGTTTACCTGAAAATTTGTGTCCTTTGACCACCAACTGCCTGAAGATTTTTATATTTACTTCTATTTATTAGTGTCACTTAACAGTTTTTATACCCTTGGTGCTTGTTTTAAAATCAGAAACAATTACAAACGATGCTATTTTTACAATTGCAAAAATTATTTTAAAATGACTAATTTATTATATATCCTGATGTGTAAATAAATGTGGTAAATTAAAAATAGAATAGATGCATAAAATCTCTTGTCTTTGAAGTGTAAAAATTTTGTCTCATTTTCCTTCATTATATGAATTTAATTGCACAGCTGCCATTTCCTGCCTTTTCTTCTACTTGTTCTGACAAATACCTAAAGCTGCAGCATCATAGTTGTTAAATACAGGATCAGCAAACTGTGTGTGGCCCATGGGTCAGTCCAGACCACTGCCTCCTTTATATGTGTCTTGCGAACTAAGAATAACTTTTACATTTTATTTATTTTCCATTTTGTATGTATGTGTGTTTTGCCTGAATGTATATCTGTGCACCATGTTTGTGCCTGGTGCTCAAGGCAGTAAGGAGATGGTGACAGGTACCTTGGAACTACAGTTACAGTTGGTTCTGAGCTTCCATGTGGATGCTGGGAATTCAACCTGGGTCCTCTATAGGAGCAGCCAGTGTTCTTAACCATTGAATTATCTCTCCAGCACAAGTTTTACACTTTTAGATGGTTGAAAAATAATCAGGATATTTCAGGTCATGTGAAAATTATAAAGAATAATATTTTGGGTCTATATATAAAGTTTTATTAAAACACATCCACATCCATTCATCTACATATTATTTGTGGATTCGATTCATAAAGCCACCGACTAACAGGGATAAAGAAACTGACTAGCAGGTCAATGTGTTTGTTGATCATAGGGTACTTTCACTGTCCTTTTAGGATAACATGTTACATTAAGTGTTGCCAAATTAAAAAGAAGTACAACTTCACATAAACAGAATTGATGTTAAAAATAAATGGGTGAGTTAGGAGCATGGGGGTAAGTGGTAGAAGGAAGGGGAGAAAGGGGCGTTGAGAAGAACTTGAGGGAATGGGATGATTGAGATGGAGGAAGAACAGATATGAGAGCAAGGAAAGAGATATCTTGATTGACGGAGCCATTATGGAGTTAGCAAGAAACTTTGCTCCAGAATAATGCCCAAGAACCCACAGGGATGACCCCCAGCTAGGTCCCTAAGCAATAGAGGAGAGGGTGTCTGAACTGACTTTGCCCTGTAGTCAGACTGATGATTATCTTAAATATCACCATAGAACCTTTGTCCAACAACCGATGGAAACAGAGGCAATGACCCACATCAGAGCACTGGACTGAGCTCCCAAGGTCTAGTTGAAGGAGTAAGAGTATGAGCAAGGAATCCAAGACCATGAGGGGTTCATCCACTGAGACAGTTTGCTTGAGCTAATGGTAGCTCACCAACTCCAACTGGACTGGGAGCCAACTCTGAATGTCGTTGACAGTTGGGGTAGACTGAGGGGCCACTGATGGTGACACTGGGATTTGTCTCTATGGCATGTTCTGGCTTCTTGAGATACTATTCTCTTTGGATATAAACCTTGCTCAGCCTGGATGTATTAGGGAGGGCCTTGGACCTTCCACAGGGCAGGCTGCATGGCCCTCTCTTGGGATTGGAGGGGGTAGAGTGGGGAGTGTCTGTGGAGGGAGTGGGAGGGGAGAGGGAGGAGGAGAGTGAGTGGGAATTTGGATTGGTAATTTTTTTAAGTAATGAAATAAAATAAAAACCAAAGTATTTAAAAATAAATAAATGGGTGGCACATGCCTTTAATCCCAGCACTCAGGAGAGAGAGGCAGGCGTATTCCTGTGAGTTCAAGACTAGCCTCAGCTACAGAACATGTGTCAAGAGAATCTCAAAGCTACATAGAGAAATTCTGCCTTGAAAAAAAAAAACATGTAAATGGTAGTATGGGGTAAAACAATGGGGGTTTTAATGACTTATTAGGTAAGTACTGTAGGCAGAATAACATTTTAAAGGTTGCTGTGTTTATCTTGTCAAAGACGAGAATTGGACTGTGAAAACTGTCATTCTTTCATTGATTTAGAATTCCAGGTCTTCTTGTTTATACGCTGACGTTTAACATCACTGTATCCAGAGCTCCTGTAAAGGAGAGATTGTAAAGAATGGCTCACTATAAACATACAACTGTTCCATGCTTTCAACTCTGCATAGTAAGCTTACAGAGCAACTCTGCCACAGAGCTGGATGAGTGTGTAAGTGAGCTTGCGGTCTTGCCAGAGTAGCCGTATTTTGCCAAGGGATGTGGCCTGATCTTCCACTCTCTGATGTTTCTTTTGGCTGACTTTTTCACATTCCTGTGACCCCTTTGAACAGAGATGTCTTAACAGCTTTTGCTCTATGACATGGCCTCCTGCTATCATTTCCTGCAGGTCTTGCCTTAGATCTCAGCAGCTTCCTGAGTAAA
This sequence comes from Dicrostonyx torquatus, assembly GCA_028555095.1. Classification (NCBI taxonomy): domain Eukaryota; kingdom Metazoa; phylum Chordata; class Mammalia; order Rodentia; family Cricetidae; genus Dicrostonyx; species Dicrostonyx torquatus. Next base: position 2,710,872 of record JAQHUG010000176.1, read on the forward strand.
TGTCACCTTGGTGTCTTTCTTCTAAGAGGATCTCCATAGGCTCACTATGTTAGCTCCCCCAAGAGTTTAAGCATAACCATGAGTCTTACCATTGCACTGTACAGGAGTCTGAGCTTGGAATTCTCTTTGATTCCAAAGTAAGGGACTAGGTGGGGTGGGAACAGGGAACTAGAAAAATGTCCCTGAGGGTGGGGATCAAATGACCCTAGAGGAGGAAATTCCAGTTGAAAATAGAAATCAGGTCAGCACCCTTGTGAGAACCATAGTGTGCTCCACTTAGAAACTGGCAACCTGTGACTTGTGGAGACCTCTGTCAAAAGTTTGTGAATTGGTCTAGATAGGGGGTTTGGTTTTAGGAAAGTAATTGGGCGGTGCAAATCCGAACTCAGACACACTTATCTGCTTTCACAGTTGTGCTGTGCTGCACAGGGATGTGGAAATGACTCGGTTTTGTGTAGTATCATGCTGATCAATGGTTAGTTTTTTAATATAGAAAGACAACTTAAAAACAGTGTTTTCTTTCTTGAGAAATATGATGCTTGTGGGGGGGAGGGAGATAAGGAGAAATGGAGAGAAAGCGAGAGAGAAAGCGAGAGAGAGACTATGGAACGGTGAATAACTTCCTATATACCTTCACAAGAAATTTTTTCCACTGTTAGGGGCCAAAACAAGTTACTTTGTGGAAGCTAATATTCCCTCATTAATTCAATGAAAAGATCTCAGTTAATCGCTGTTCTTTAAAAGTAAAAGCGTTTAATATCTTTATCTTTTACTAAAGTTGTTAAATACAGTTGAAAATATACGTTAGTTTGAGGTTGTTTGAAAGACTGCTGGCTTTTTGACTAGTAGTGGGACACAGTTCCAGAGTACATTTAAAGACTCTTGGCTATGGGGGGTGGTTTCTAGGGCCCTTGAAAAGCTGTGGAACAGAATGTCATGGTGAGAAATTTCTTTTGTTCAATTTAGCCTGTGGTACAAATTGAAGGGATATTAAACCTATCTAGAAGTTCCGATGCACAAAGAAGGCATATGTACTCTAATGGATTTTGGTTTTGTGGGAGTGGTCAATTATATCAGCTGACAAAGTTTAGTGTACTTTTGCCTTCTTCAGAGTAACTCCATATTATTAGCAGTCTTTCTTCATTCATCTCCATGGTGACTAGTGCTTTAGGCCATGGAAAGCTAATACTTTCCTTTTTGCCTCTCGACTACTTAATATGGAATTTTTTATATAAATGAGCCCATATAATGTAGGATCCTTTCCCGATGACTCCTTTTAGTTAACATGCTTTCAAGTATATATATACATATATATTAAAGCATGTTATCAGGAAGAAGTTCCTTTTTACAACCAGGTAATTCTCTACTGAATGACTATATATGTTTATGTGTATATATATATATATATATATATAGTCATCAAATACATATATACATACACACACATATATATGTATATTTATGTTCATCTTGACCTCATTATGTAGCTGATGATGACCTTGAAATTCTGATCGTCCTGAGTGTTGGGATTGAAGACGTGTGCCCTCATGCCTGGTTTTATGTGGCACTGAGGATGGAACTCAGGCTTAAGTGCATGCTAGGCCATCATTCTATAGATTGAGTCACATCTTTAACCCTAATCTTCCATCTTATAGACATGACATATTTTGTTTATTCTTTAATCAGGTAACAGATGCTTGTCTTGCTTCCACTCTCTTTCTTGTTGCTATGAACATTTACGCATTTTGTGTAGATGCATGCTTTCATTCCTTGGGAAGATACCCCTAGGAGTGTAGTTTCTGGGTCATCATGGGGACTCCATTCTCTCTTCTAGGGAACTGTTTTCCGAAACTGACTAAATACTTTTACACGTCCTCAACAGGTCCAGTGTTTTCACATTCTCAGTAACAGGTGCTGACTCTTTGGCTTTTTGGTCCTAGCCATCCTAGGTTTTTTTTTTTTTGTGAACAACTTTTTTTTTGTCTCATCTTTTTTCTCTTTGGAAGCAAAGACACATTAGAAGGAGGTCATATGGTTTCAAGTTCTATTTCCCATGGTGCTCTTTTGAAAAATTGTTAAACTACCCATGTATTTATAAACAGAATCGTTCTCTTAAAAATAGATCCCTGAAGGTTGTATGTATTCTAACAGTAACCATTTCACAAAGTAAATGGCACACCCTTCTTCTTTCCCCCTGTTCAACTCTGGAAACGTAACCCCAAACATAGATTCTCTGGTGTACCTTCATATTTCTTATGGCATAATGGAAAATGCCCCTGGGTTAAGAGTTCTATTCCAGTGCTTAACAGCAACACTCTGAAAGGTCAGAGGGCATGTAGCCACATGTTCTGACTTAACATTTGGCATAGATATCATGAGATACATCCTGAGACAAAATCTGCCCACTTCCCTGCAGGCCATAGAGTCACTTCAACTTTACTGTATTTGTTATGATTAGGAAAGTGACGTCTCTGACTAATCTATAGGCTAAAGGGACAGTAGATGGTTGAAGACAAGGAATGTTCTCTAGAAAGAAATTGGTGAGAAAAACCGATGGAGCCAAAAGACATAGAAGATGGAAGAAAGTAAGTACAAAAAGCAGCAGAGTGAGTGAAGCAGTAGGTACCCTGAGAGGCCTTAGCCAGATGGGGTGGTGCAGGTAAGAAGAATGATAGTCTAGGATGACTCACAGAATGAAGATTAAGATCTAGGAAAACAGGGAAGATATGAAATGTGTGAAGTATGGAGTGTGTTTGGTGATCAATTTTCTCATATTATTAAAAGACAATGAAATTGAAGTCACTCAACATAGGGTGCCTTTATATTGCTGGGATAGCCATACCTTCTCCAAATTTGGTTATCTTCTCAACCATCATCATAAAAATTGATGGATATATATTGTGAGAGGCTAATTCCTGTAAACATGATTTCCTCTGGTCTTAGCTGCCTCTGAACAGTTTTTACATGCCAATTAACTAGCAAAAAGAGGATCCTAATATTTCAATTTGAATAGCAGCATCCCTGCTGAACAAATTCTGTCATCATATCTCCTTATAGAACCCTGTCAGTCGGGGACTATTGGATGACTTTTGAACCATCCCAAGGACAATTATCCAACACTAGAGATGATTTTATAACAGCAGGGTGGAGTTTTCTTTTTAAGGATTCTCTATGGCTGCTAACCATAACAGGAGGTGACCATGGCTGTGAAAAGAACTTGGTTTCCTTTCTCTGTTACAGAAAAAAACAATTTTCCACCAAGAACAGTAATAAAAAAGACCCCTGAAGGATTATGAAGAGACTGGTAGATATTTTAGCTGAAAATTACACAATTCTTGCCTGTTTACAACACACTTGTCACATATCATACATTGAGAAGTTGGTTGCCATTTTTGTTATCAAAATATACTCGTCTCCTTGTTTCCAACCACCTACAAATATGCATACATCATATCTACTTAGGAGGCTGCCAGGATGTGTTCTTAATTTTTGACTTAGAAGTCAGGGATAAAACCTTTGGCCGGTGAACACATAACTTATAGTTCTATTTTCAGTGTTTTGTTGAAGATAATTCTATCATATTTTAGGAAAGGACTGATAGCTCACAAAGTCCACTCTCAATATTAAAACTATTCAAAAGTCCCTTAGGGTGTTAAGTGTACTAGCAGAACAAAAAATATTCAGCTGTAGAATGTTATTTCTATATCTGATTCCTTCACTACTCCATTGAATTTTACAACAACTCCTCCCCATTCTTCTCCAATAAGCCCTTGAAAACATAAAGCTCACCAACAGGGCATGAAAGTACACGCAAAATCAAATTATTATTTATTTAGAAAATAAAAATGAAAATCACAGGAAATGCTAGTTTATAACCACTAAGCTGGCAACAATGAAAAAGATAATAAAAAAGTGTTGCCTAGGATTTGAAAAAAAACTAGAATCCTCACAAACTGCTGGTGAGAATTTAAAATGGTGTAGCTAGTTTGAAAAAGAACTTGTCAGTTCCACAATAGCTTAAACATAGAGTTACTATATGATATCATGGTACTACTCTTAGGGACATAAACAAGAGAAATATATATTTGGGTATATATGCACTGCTCATAATAGTAAAAAATGAAAAAAGCCTAAGTCTCCATCAACTGATGAATTAATAAAGTGCTGTCTAATCCTAAGAGGGAACAGTATTCACTGTTACAATATTTGAAGTAATAGTGTATTCTTCATCATTGACAAGCCTTGAAAATTTTATGTTAAGTAAAATAAGTGAATTTATATTATATGAAAAGTTATATGACATAAAATTCTGTTTTTATAGTATGTCCAGAGTAGACAAATCCAACTGATACAGAAAGTGGATTGGTGCTTCCCCAGGACTGAGGCAAGGGGTAGGGTGGAAGAAAATAAAGAATACCTGTTCATGAATGCATATAGAGCTTCTTTTCAAGTTGAAAAATAGATTCTGAAATTGGTTGTGGTGGTAGTTGCACAATTCTGAATATATAAGCAGCCAGTGAACTGACACCTGAAATGTGTGAGTTTTATAGTAGGTGCATTATGTATCAATAAACTAGTTGTAAAAAATTAATTCAACCAATGATAAAATTAAATGCTCTCTTTTTATATCTGATTATGCACATTTGCTTATGAAACAAAAGCTCCCTAGTCATCTTGTTATGTGATGCTTTGCCATATTTATACCTAAGAAAATCGTCAGTTTACATACAATATGGATTTGACAGCCAGTTTATTTTATGTCCTGGAAAACCAAAACAGAATGAGCAATGGTCGTTTAAGTGAGTATAGTCTAGTCTTTTTCTGGACTCTGGGATATTTTAGTGCCCCAAACCCACATATCCCACACATTAATCAGGGCCAGTATGCTAGGAACAACCACCACTGCCAACCACAGGAAGCGAGGATGCATTTTGCATCCTTTTGTAAGCAAGTGTATCATGGTCTATTTAACGAGCTAGTAGTCATGGTGGCTGCTGTGGTGATTTTATTCCTAGTAGTGGTGGTTGTATGGCATGGTTCGCTGTCTCTCTCTGTCTCTGCCTCTCTCTCTCTCTCTCTCTCTCTCTCTCTCTCTCTCTCTCTCTCTCTCTCTCTCTGTGTGTGTGTGTGTGTGTGTGTGTGTGTATGTGTGTGTGTGTGTGGTGTGTTTACTGTTAGATCAATCAGATTGCTTTAGGCAAAATAATACTAAGAACTTCAAAAAGGAAAAAAAGATCGATATCTTGGAAAGTGAATTCTTGAATTCTTTCAATTATTCAAAGATTGCTTTACTGAGAGAAAGCTCAGTGTAGTTTTCTCTTGAGAGAAGATCAGGAATTTGGGTAAAAGAAGTTCTCTCGCTCTCTATGTACCAAATTATTTTACTCAACGCCTTGCACACATACTAGCTAGTAAGGATTTACAGCAACTCTCTAGTAGATTCTATTCAGTCAGTTCTGTTGAAACTGAGGCTTGTAGAGGCTAAGCAACTTTTCTAAGGTCACAGTGATCTTATGTGTTGGAATTGTGTTTGGAACTCATGATATCCGATTCCAAACACAGTCTTCAGGCTTCATCACATTAAGCTTTTTGTCTTCTTCCCAAGGATGAAATTACCAACTTTTCTCTTGGCTATGATTTAAATGTAATCGCCAATGAAAAGGGAAGCAGACATTCTTATTTGACTAGAATTTGACTGTACAACAATTCAGCAACCAAGGATTTCTGATTTCTGTGTCAGTGATTCAGCATTTAAAACTTAAAAACATTGTTTATATATTTGTGATAACGTAATAACCATATGGTAGAAACTTAAGAGTTCAGGATTATAACTGATAGGAATGACTCTTTTATTATTATTATTATTATTATTATTATTATTATTGAAAAGGGGGATTCTCCTTAAAAGTAGACTTGGGTTCCAGATAAGCTTTTCATCCAGGTCTTTCTTATAAAAGGAGACAGGTGACAGATGCATGAGCTCCTTTTGAGAACAAGAACACATGTGAAAAGCAGAAAAGAGCAGAATGGCAGTGGAAGCAGGATTTGGATTTTCTGGGACTTTGGGATTTGGTAGTAGAGGTTACAGTCTACAGAGGACTAGTGATCTGTCCATGCTGTTGGAAGTGGAAAAGAGAACGCTAAGAATCAGCAACTCCTTTAACCTTTTCTGGAGAGGTAGCCAGAGCTCTCTCACAGTTGACCGTCAGTACTCTGAGTACCTTATGGAAAAGGCGTATCAGTCCTAATGAAGTGTCAGTGTCACTGTGCCGAGACAAGTCTGCTTCATGTGGTAATACTGTGAGACTCACTCACATCTTCATCTGATCTGCCTTTCAATTGCATTTGTAGCTATAAGACATACTGCTTCAGCAGTTTCCAAAAAAGTCCTGTATGGGTCCCCGTTAAAGAGATGAAAGTCTTATAGAAAATAAGGCTAGAGAATTCATCCTGGGCTGAGCAGGATGTATGCTTATCTAGAGTGACTCATTCCCAAATGGTGGAGGATTTACTGTACTGGACCTGCCTTAAGAGGAATGACCTTCTCTTTTCTTTTTAATATTTTTGTAGACATTTTTCCTTCCTGAGGTTACCCACAGCAGTATTCTTTGACCTTATTTTCTTTGAGCTCTAGATCATAAAAAAAATCCATAACCACCCACAAATACAACACTTCTTAAGATGAGGCATGGGGGGGGCACAAAGCTTACAAACTGAAAAGAAAACTTGGTCTCTATTGGCAGACATTGTTACTTCCTTTGAGTTCTAAGGGCATGGAATAATTTTTAGGTAGATAAAGCAAAGCAATGGAAAAGATTAGCTTTATAATTCCTGATTTCTTTTTAATTTGTTTATCTGTTTTTTTCTCCCAGTATGGACTTCTATTTTTAAGCGTTTAACTTGTGTATTGCAATGTGAAGACTGAGAGTTGACTTGAAGAGCTTGGCAGAGCTGATCACAGATAATTCTCATTCTCATCTGTGAACTTGATTGCCTACCTTCCATAGGTAGAGTCAAATTTTTACACTTTAGTGTAAGGCTAACAGTAATGTAAATCTGAAGGCTGCTTACTGCTGTTCAGAATGAGTTTCAGTGGTAAGGTCTAAGACAAATTAGCAATTGGAGATGCAAAGAATGCAGACAGCTCTGCAGAGTGGTGAGAAGAGTAGCATAAGCCTTGCAACCCAGATGTGAATCAATTAGGTGACAGTGGGGAAAATAGAGAAGAAATGTGAAAACCACGAAGCCAATAATAGAATCAGGAAAGCACTGAGTGATCAAACTTAGGGATCTGTAACATGTGGGTGTTCTTATAGGCAAGACTTTCTCTTCCTCCATGTACAGTCCTGGCCTTTCTCCATCCATGAGTTTTTCTACATCATTACAGGATTGTAGAGCTCAGCACCTAATTATGAGTCCATTTCGATATTAAAGCCTGCTTTCGTCTTGACTTTAACATGGTTTAAGAAAATCTGCAAAGGGAGAAAATATAGTTACTTTTTCATGTCTCAAAAGCATAGAAGATTTGTTTATCTAACAGATTCTGCCAAGAAAGCAGTGAATGAAATTTCAGTTTTCAAGTATGTTTGAAGTTAACATTTGTAGTGCCGGAGCCAAGTTCAGTCAAGCAACACTTTTGCACTGAAGTGCCTTCAAGTTCGACATAAATCATGCCCTAAAGTAACTTTCAGTCTTCACAACAGGGTTGTCCAGTAGAAATGTGATTCAAATAACATATATAATTTAAAATTTCCTCATAGCCTTGCTTAAATGATATTAAAACTAATGTTTAATTTTACCTGATACAGCTGAAATATTACTTTGATACCCCAGCACTAGAAAATTTAGTAAAAAGGCACATTGAATATATTGTTAATTGCCAAATATTTGAAGCACAAGCACATATTTTGCTTTTATAATATGTATCAATTTCAACTTGCTATATGCCTGGTACTCAATAGCCATGTGGGAGTGAATTAGAAACAAAGCAAAAAGACCTTATTTTATATACTAGGGAGTTTCCATGTCACTTAATGAAATATTTAGTGAGATATAGTCTATCTATATATTCATCCTAGGCACCCAGAACCGCTTCTCTGTTTCCTTCTGAAATACGCTGCTCTATCTTCATAAGTTAAGTGTGGGGCCACGTGTTCATATTGTATGGCATAACATAATCACTTGCTATTCTTTGTTGATGTTCTACTTCTTTTTAAATTTTCAAACCCTTGGCTGTCCCACAGTTAGTAGCTAATACAAACTATTGTTTGCAATGCTATCTGTTCCTTTCTAAGAAGATGAAGGAACTAATCAGACTTGTACTTAGTACAAGGTGTTCAAGTGAAATTATCCTCTTGTTTTGGTGCTCTCCCCCTCCCAAATTGCTGGGGTGTATCTTCATCTGAGGTGATATAAATAGGAATTGCCCACCTCCTAAATAAAGTGTGTAATAATGGAGGTAACTAAGTGTCCTCCCACACCCTGCCACAATTGATGCCCAATTATTCCCCAGAACACCTAAACCTTTATGTAACAGGGCTCAGGGAAAAGACAGACGTGGAAGGCAAATGTGGAGTAGATATTTCATTTAGGGGGAAGGTTCTCTGTGCTTCTATATGCAAAGTTTGTTGCATCACAAACGTGCTTTAATGCTATCACCACAGTACCGTGCTTAAGTGCAAGAAGTAGACATCTGTAGACTTCTCTATACAAGCAAAATTCTAGCCAAAGCCAGCCTTGAAGATTAGTGACTCTGGGATGACGAAGCCTGTCATCACAAGCTACTATACTGTGAAGCACAGGGCAACTTTCTCCTTTGCTAATTAACCTGTGATGCAGTTTTGCTTAAATTAGGCTTCGTCTCAAAGGGTGACTCACTCACAGTCTTTCGTGTTTTGAAAATATTCACTGAAGGCGGATCCAAAATGGATGAGAATAATTTCCTGTGTATTTCAGTTGTTCTCATTCATATTTATAATTTTTAATATGAGACAGACTTAAAATAATCATGTACAATATACTCCTTTGGCTAAGGTCTTGGTGATCAAGTTCTCAGTTTCAAGGAACTGCTATATTTTGCTTTTGGAGTCAAACAGGGTCTCCTGACTTGGCTACTAATTAACAGAGAAACTTTCAACCAATTCTTTGTGAACCTCAGTGTTATCAACTCATAATCACATCAGCAAACCTACCTCATTGAACTGAAGTCAGAGTGAAGTAGGACAGTGTAGATAAAGTGCTTGTAATCAAAGAAAGCCTGCCTAGACAGCATTCCTCTGTTCTAGAATTTAACATGTTTCCAGATGCCTTTTAGTTACATGTTGGTGTATTACATATTTTCACTATATATATTATATTCACTAAATATAGTGGGGAAAGTAATGCTTAACTTAATTGTTCTTATTCTAAAACATGAAATAGGCATCATCATCTATTTATTCAACTTGACAAACATTTGATAAATTTAGGTAATAACAAAGAACTTACCATGGGGGATGAAGAGTACATTTTTTTTATCAATTTATGGTTAAGTGATGCATTTCTTCTTGTTACTCTTAAAATTTTATGCCTCTACTGGAGGTACTTTTATTCTCCTCCGCACATGTTCCCCAGGGACACTCAGAAGTGTCTGGAGAGATATTTTTGTTGACACAACTTGAATAGAGTGTGAATGGCATCCAGTGGATGCAGGCTGGGAATGGCATTACATATCTTACAGTGAATAAGGTACCCCTGTAAGCATAGAGTTATCCAGCCCCATATGTTTCTAGTGTTGGGGCGAGAAGTATGCTTTTGATAGTATGCATTTTTTAGGGTTTCTGATGTCTGTTCCCATTTGTGGTTTTGGCCAAACCATGAGGACTGTTGAGATAAAAACTGCCCAGTCACAAGCTGCTTGGACATAAAGCTGTATGTGTTGAAGTCCTAGTAAGCAACGTCAGGCGGAACTTGATCAGCAGGTGGGTGGGGAGATTACTCACTCTTAGATGTCCTGCTAATTCCAGGAAGCCTGTGCTTTCCTTCTTTTTCATTAAAACAGCCTTTCAACAAAGATCCCCTCAAAATATCTACCACAGCCAGCCTTTTCTCAGACCCTACCATCAGAGCCAAGCAGAGTATTCTTGGAATGCTGATGAATGTACTGAAAGTGGTATTTTAAAATAGCATTCTGCTGTGGAACATCATGAAACCATCTCCTGAATGGAGCTGGTTCCAAATGGAGACATGATGTATATAGCATCACATAGTAAGCTATTGAAACCTTAACCAGACAAGTCACATGGCTAGAAGCTTTCTATTCCTGTAGATACACAGACAACCCCTTCTTGAAATTCATAGCATCACATACAATGCTACATGGTCATAGGATAAATATCACTTTCTGTACAGTGGAGATCAAGTCTCTCGATAAATTGATGGCCTATGTAGGATTTCTTTCAGTGTTTTCTGGTGGGATGGAACCTCCGAAAGTTGGTACTTTAAGGAGAAAATGGTAAGTCATTGATGGGAAATAATGCCATCTTGGATGATTTGCTGTTCAGTTGCTTGCTCTTTAGCTGTGAATCCTACATGAGGTGGAGGCAGACAAGCGTGCTTTGTAAGCGTCAGAGAGTGCAAGTTCACTGACAGTCTCAATTCAGCTTAGGTGGGTCCTCTGTGTGACTCGAACTGCAAGTCCACTCACTTTGTTACCTTTCTTACAGCAGAAACCCTTTCCTCATGAATAAACCCAGCGCAGCCCTGCAAATCTATTGCAGTTCTCACCTCTTTTTGGAAATTCTAAATGTCCTCTAAATTTATTAATACTTAATCATTCTCTTTCTACTGACCCACTCAAATGACTACTCTCTGGCATGTGACTTTAACTGAGATGCAATTCACATACATTAAATTTTCCATTTTAAAGTGGGCAATGGAGTGGTTTTAATATACTCACAGGGTAATTGCAGCTATCACCACATAATCTAAAATAAAAGCCATCTCATCTAAAATGAAATGTTTTCATTAGCAGGCATCCCTTCATTTCTCTCCAGTACATCTGCCAATCATTAATTACTTTCTGTCTCCATAGGTTTGCCTTTAATGGATAGTTAATTTGTTTTGCGACACTTTGTTCTATTTCTATTTTTCACTTTATAAAACTATTTCAAGTTTAATCTACATTGCAGCCACAATTAGGGCTTCATTCTTCTTCTGTTTCCTTTGGTGGCCTAATAATTTTCCACTGTTTATGATGGCATATTTGGGTGATGCACTCTTTGGTTATTTGACATCTAGGCTTCTACCTGTCTTTGAGCTTTGTGAGCTACTGTGAACATTCATGTATGAATTTCTATATGAACCTATTTTCTCATCAAAGTGTACCTAAGACTAGATTGATGGCTTACATAGAAACTTCTTTCCAAAGCTGTTTGCCATTTTGCATTTCTCCAAGTGGTATACAAAGGTTTCAGTTTTTCCACATCTTGTTTATTTTGTTCTGCACAAGACTGTTGATGTCACCATTATCCTGAAGATTAATTATCCCACATATATTTGTCTTACCACTCAGTTTAGCCTGTAAGCAACATTAGACAATGATCCACTTATTTGATTTTTATTTTACTATGTTTTTTGATTGCCTACTCTGTGGCAAGACTTATAAAGTGTGAAGGCTATGAATATGAAAACACCCCGTTAAGCGGGGGAGGTGCATGCAGTTCTCAGCCAGCCTATTTGTGAGTGGCAGGTGCAATAATGACAGCCTATTCAAGGTACAGCCATGGCTTCCCATAATTCATATTGATTGTCTCCCTCCCACAATGCTGTACTTACAAATGCCACGCAAGCCTACTATTTAGTAAATCCTGCTTTAGAGAAAGAACAGATCTCTGTGTGTGTTCTCTTTTTAGTCCAAATGTAGAAGCTCTGATTTTTCTTGATCTTTTGTGTTTTAATACCATTTAGCAAATATTCTTAAAAAATAAACGGCAGTGATATTTTGAACAGCAACTTTGGACTTACAACGGGAATTACTCTGAAGCAGTGAGTCATCAAGGATGCTAATCTTTTGATTTGTAGACTGAAAACCTGTTTGAGACTCTAGGCTAACAGAGAACAGGCACCTCTTAAACTTTTAATTTCAAGAACTCAAAAATAAACTGTTCATATGCTGTACTCATCTACAGGTGACTTCATTTTATATTTGTCTCTCAGTAACACCCAGTCAGTGTTATTGAGAAATTACGCAGTGTAAGAATAAAAGGAATTAAGCTACAAACTGTTGTAATAAAAGCCTTGCTATACCACATGAAGACATAATCATGTACATTTAAGGATATAATTATTAACACACCTCATGTTCTTCTTCTTTTGAAGTGATTTAACAATAGCATTAAATTGTTTTCATCTGAGTACTTAACTACTTAACATAAAACTGTCAACATTCTCCACTCCAAAGCAGATATGTACAGGAGTTTCTTGTATTTAAGGAAGAAAATCATTGGTCACCTTATATGGTCAAGGGAAGAGTAGCATTCTTTATTCCAATTTGCAAATCATCTCAATTTTGACAACAGCTTAAAAGTTCTATGGTTTGCTTGTACTTTGAAAAGAAGTTTAAGTTAAAGAAAAATTTAGGGCTGGGCAGTGGTGGCGCACGCCTTTAATCCCAGCACTCGGGAGGCAGAGGCAGGCAGATCTTTGTGAGTTCGAGGCCAGCCTGGTCTACAAGAGCTAGTTCCAGGACAGGCTCCAAAGCTACAGAGAAACCCCGTCTCGTAAAACCAAAAAGAAAAAGAAAAGAAAAGAAAAACTTAGAATGAGTCGTGTTCATATTAGAGAGGAGGGAAAGCCATACTACTTCAGTGAATATTTAACAACAAGTTGCTCCCATGTGCTTTCTTTCAGAGCACTTACCCAGAACTTGCTGTTTACTGGGCAGTGGGTTTAAAATTTTATGAGTCCTCACTCCTTGAATGTGCACCACTGTCCTAGGGACCTGGGCAACTACTATCTTTATTTTGAAGATTAAGAACCTAAGTGTTACAGTTATTTACCTGAGGTTAACTAGAATGTTAGTGTAACCACATGTCATTTGGTGACACAATGACTGCTCTTATCGCTCCCTAAGACAGGCATCTTTGAATTTAGACCATTGTGGAGTTCTGAAGGCCTGATATTACTCGAGATTTTAGAAGAAACTTGGCTGCAGAGTTTTCTCAAAGCCTAGGACAGCAATGAAATTAAGTGTGGGTCGTGATAGTACACACTGTATCCTACATGCTCTATTATCTTTATCAGTGGTTCTCAACCTTCCTAATGTTGTGACCTTTAATACAGTTCCTCATGTTGTGCTGACCCCAACCATAAAGTTGTTTTCATTGCTACTTCGTAACTGTAATTTTGCTACTGTTATGAATTGTAAAGTAAATATCTGATGTGCAGGATATCTGACATGTGACCTCTGTGAAAGGGGTCGTAACCCACAGATTGAGAACCTCTGGTCTATATAATAGTTTATCTATGTCATAATATTATGTATTATAGGTCATATATTAACAAAATGCTTTCATATATTGATAATAGTACTGTATGTTATGCACAAATCCACTTATATACATATATTGTATATAAATACTTTCTTGTTTGCATGCTTTTCCATAGATTGAGTAATGTGCACACACCATGCCTGCTACTCCTCTCTCTGATTCTTAGGAACTGCAAAGCTATTAGCTTTCTAGGAAGTTATTAGTCTTCCTTCTTGGTGAGATAGATATTGAAAGGCTAACAGTGTAAATCTGTCTCCAAATGCCATGTCTGGTTCAAAGAAAGATCCAAAGGCCTCAGACAAATCCATAGCTTTGCATCCTGACACTGGCTTCTCTATGCCAACTAGAGCTTCTGCTTAATGGAATTTCCCATTAAAAATGTTATGGGTAAGGCCATCTCACAGTAGTTTCCTTTCTTTTATCTTCCTTTCTTTTTCTTTCTTTTTCTTTCCTTTCCTTTCCTTTCCTTCACTCTCCTCCCCTTCCCTCCCCTCCCTC
>JAQHUG010000176.1:2730125-2744744 GCA_028555095.1 Dicrostonyx torquatus
CCTTGTTTCATTGACTCTTTGAATTGTTTTCTGTGTCTCTATTTTGTTGATTTCAGCCCTCAGTTTGGTTATTTCCAGTCTTCTACTCCTCCTGGGTGAATCTGCTTCTTTTTGAAAGCAAACTATCTTTTTTTCATTATACACACCAATCCAAGTTTCTACTCCCTCCCCTCCTCCCAATCCCTCCATGTAACTCCCCACTACACCCCCATCCATTTGTCAGAGAGGATTAGGCACATTGCTTTGTAGAAGGTCCAAGGCCCTCCCTACTATATCTAGGCTGAACAAGGTATCCATCCAAAGAGAATGGGTTCTCAAAAAGCCAGTACAAACAGTACGGATAAATCATGGTGCCCCTGCCAGTGGCTCTCTCACCAAATCTAGTGCTTTGAAATCCAGCTAACTGGCTGGCTAGCAAACTCTAGGGATCTGCTTGTCTCCATTTCCCTGACACTGATTACAGAGTCCCACCACAGCATCTTGCGTGTGTTTTCCTGTAGGTGTGGGGAACGAAAGTCAGGTATGTATGCACAGTAAGCACTTTAGCGACTAAACCACCCTCCAAGTCTATTGTAGCAGTGGCAGTTTTGTAAGATACCGTGTGTGTGTGTGGTGTGGTGTGCGCGTGCATGCGGGAATGTTCTTGTATGTGTTTATGTGTATGTTTAATGGGATAAAAGAGTGGATGCTATTAAATTTCTAGATGTCTCTGCATAGAGTGTTTTAGATTCAGTAGGACATTGCATGTGCTTCTGCCAGCAAGCTATAAAGTCAGAAAATAGACTGGCTGAAAACTAATCTCCAAATAGGCCCTGAGACATTTTTTTAAAAGGATAAACTTACATGAAACAAATGTAACATGAATAATCAACATTCTATATTATTCATTTAAGATAGTGTGTCTTATCTTGGGATTCATTTTAGATATTGTTTATAAATGAGTTCTGATGTCATCACAACATCACCACGTACTAGGTCATAATAAGATTTCATACTTAGCAAGAATAATAAAATAGTCTTGGATATACTAAGAACTTGATAAATACTTTGGAGAAATGAAAGAGAATGGTTGTCTACAGTTTTATCAGGTAGTCCAAAAAGAAACTAAATTTTACCCATTTCAGAGCGGGGAATGAGTGCACAGTCATTTCAAATTCCTTTATGTTGCCTCTGGGTAAAAGATGGATAATTGAAGAGACATTTTGAAATTCATGTCAGACTGTGTAAACAAGATGTCTGCTACTTTAGAGAACATTCAGAAAGTATCTTGCATAGTGCCATAATCATAGCCAGAATTTGGTTGGCTGCTTCACTTTTGAGATTTCAAAATGAGGTGGGAGCTATCCTTTAGGTTAGGGTTTCTCAGCCTTGTCTGTGATGAGCTGAAATAATTAGGTTTTTAACATGTGTGCTTCTTTCTACGGAAAGCAATAGAATCTGCACTGAAGGCTTATGCTTCTACTATAAAGAATAAAGTTTCCAGCTCTCTGGGATGATAACACTCCTACAGCATGACTCATGGGCTAAGCCATGAGGGACGGAGAAAGGAAATATTTTTACTTGGCCATGCCTCCCATTTTAAAAATAAATATTTTTTATAAAAACGTATAACTGGCACAATTTTCAGGGTTTTTACTTTTTCATATTTTTACAATTGGTTGCTGTTTAAGCATGTAGTCTTTAATAGTGAAATCACTCAGAGACAATTAATTTTGGAAGAAAACAATAAGGGAAATAGTTATGCACTCAGTTTTTGATTATCCAAGGTGATTTTTGCCACTGAAATTATTAACTTATTTTAGCAAACAGCAGCAGCTACCTTTCGTCTTTATTAATCCTTGAGACAAAATGTTTTATAAGAGAATTTTATTTCTTCTCCTGGGCCTCAGGCCTGCCTTGTATTTCCTGTAGTAACTAATGTTTTCCCCACTTCAGCTTGCACTACCTGGAGAACCAATTGTGTAAATCTCTTCAAAGGCCAATGGTCCATATCCTATCTTGGTACCTCAAAATCTGTCATAATAGGAATATTTATACTATGGGAATTGACAAATACTCCAAATTGTGACTTGCCTTTAGAGAACCATAGTTAAAATATTTTATCAGCTCTCAACTACTTCTTGTAGAGAATAAATGATTTATATAAACTTCATGGCCATAGTCAGAAACTTTGCGACTATGCCAGTTTTGTGGGCAGTTAACATGTGTAGTTGCTCAGCTATCACCATCCCCAACTTCTTAATTTTTGGGGGCCCAAGGTTCTACCTATTTCTTTTGCTGATGGATCCAACCTCAAGCTCTGTTGCAAATTCTGATTGTTATTCAGATGTCTTTTTTTCCCTTCTGATTTTAGAAAGTTGAATGTTTTGAAAGTCTGGTTTTGAGATCAGTGGGAAGTTGATTTATTAACCACAGATGGGTGTTGCTCAGATCACAGGGAATTCTGAATAAGTACTTGAAAGATGATGTCTCTTCTCATGCCTTATATTTTATTTCTTCAAGGAATCAGCATTAGAAGAAGTTATAGTATAATGTTAGACATATTTAAGTTTGAATGTATTTCCATCCTGTACTTATTACAAACAAGGACGTTTTATTGTCTTATGAGTGCATACTTTGTTTAGAATTTTATGGTACTGGGGACTGAACTCAGGTCCTTAAACATATTATGCACTCTACCACTGAAGCTACATTCCCAGCTTAATATATGACTTAAAAAGCATGAATCCTATATATGTGGAGTCTTCAGCAGCAGATCTCATCAGCTAATTCTGATCAGTCCAAGAGCAGTAGTAAGAATTTGAATTGCTTAAGGCCCTCTGTGGCCTCCCTGAGCAATAACATCTATGATGTCATTTCTCACTTGGCATTGAAAATTTTGTTTAGAGAGCCATTGCTTTGTCTAGCCATTAAGGCTGAGAGATCATTTCAGAAGAGGAGACAGAAAGAATATGAGTCTGAAGTTAGAGAGAAGGGCTGTGACATGCCATCTTCAAAGTAAGACATAGTCATGGCAATCATGAACTCACAATAATTATGCCTACTGGCACAGGGCCTACACAAGACTAACGTGGTCAACAGTACTCTGCCTAGAGGAGGGACTCATGGGACCCTATTGTGTACTGTTTAACCATTGCCAGCTAACAGATTCCAGGAGAGGGGGGAGGTGAGGTGTTGCATTCTGTACCTGCTTGTGAGCAACTAGGCTCCAATCGATAGTTCCAAGCCAATGGTCACCCAGATGACCAGGGTCAACCTCAGTGTGACCTTAAACAAAACAACAAAATGTCATGAATGTGGGAAAGACATCTGTAGGGAAGAAGTTGTGGATGATAGGGATGGAAGGGAGAGAAAAGAGGATGGTGGAAAGTAATTAGAATGCATTATGTAAATGCATGAAAATATCATAAAACAATTTTAGTAGAATATATTAATTTTTGAGAATTTCATACACTGTACTTTGATGATATTCATCCCCCATAATACCCCCTAACTCCTCCAAGCTCCACCCCCACATTCCCACCTGTGCTTTTTGTTTAAATAATGCACTAAATGCATTCTGGGCTGCCCTTGTACTCAAGAGAGCAGGCTCATCCGCTGGAGTGTGTTCAATCTACCAGGGCCGCACCCTTGAAGAAAATTAAATCTCCCTGCTTTAAATGCCACCATCTATCAATAGCTCCTTGGTGAGGAGTGGGGCCTTACGAACCTGTTCTCCTCACTACAAGAATATGGACATGTTTGAGCTTGTGCAAGGACAACAGCAACTGAGCCCATGAGTACAGTGGTCCTGCCATGTCCAGATGATGCTCCAGACCTCCCTGACCTTTGGTTCTTACAATTCGTTCCCCTCTCTTTTCAGCAGTGATCCCCAAGCCTTGTGGAGTATGGTAGAGATGGCTCATTTGCGACTGACACTTATACTCTCTATTTTGATCAGTTGTGTGTATCTGCGTTAACCACTGCCCACTACACAAAGAAACTTCTTTGGTGAAGGCAAAAATTTTAAATAGAACTTATACAAACTAACATTCATGCCACTACTGCACCAGTGGACAGGTCCTGCTAGGCAGGACATTATTATCTAGCATACAGGGTTCACAGCTGGGGAAGACTGGTGGGTACTTTTCTCCTCCAGTACTATGCATAGCACCTTCCAGCATTGTGAAAGGTAGCCAGGGAAGATGAAACTGCCAGGTCAATACCAGTTTGATTTTTCCATGGTCTATGAGCTAAGTGTTTGATACCTTCTGGAATAGGGTCTTACCATCAAATTTGGGTTGGTAATCAAGAATAGTGGCAATAGAATGAAGTATTTAGAAGGTCTCTGGGAACTAACTGGCATTCAGCTTCAATAGAGGTAAGCCATTGCTGACTTTGGTCTTTTTATTTGATAGCCTGTGGAGTCTGGTAGGGGCACTGTGTCTCATTATCCGGTAACTCCATTGAAACTCATTTTATATGTATATATTCTTATATTTAAACTCCTTTTATATGTGTATACTCTTATATTTAAACTCCTTTTGTATATGTATATCCTTATATTTAAGGGAGTTTCTGCATTGGCAGTTTTTGTCACCAAGTCTTTATTATTTATTCCTCCCAGTATTCCCTCCTTTACCGTGTACCCTCATTCTCCACCCCATGTAACCTCCCTATTCCATTATTCCCTCTTCCCCCTTTGTATCATAGTTCTCTCTCTCCTCCCTTAAATGCCTTCCCTCTCCATGGCCCTTACTAATTTCCTGACCTCTATGAATATTCCATATGAAGCACAATTATTTAGTGATTCAAAACTAACGTCCACGAATGAGGGAAAATGAGCCATTTGTCTCTCTAGTTCTGGATGGTTTCTAGCTCCATCCATAAACCTGCAAATTTCATAGTTTCACTTTTCTTAATGTCTGTCTAATATTTTGTTGTATAAATGCCCCGATATTTTTGTCATTCATTTATCCATCGATGGGCATCTAGGGTATTTTTATTTCCTGATTCTATTCATTTTTCTTAGAAAAGCATGATTTCATTCTTTATGGCTGAATACAAATCCACTGTGATGTATGGCTGAATACAAATGTCACATTTTCTGTGTAAAAATAATTTTATTTGCAATTTGAAAAATAAAACGTAAATACGTCGTTCACCTTGCTCCACGTTCCCTCCCTCTAACCCTTCTTTGCATGCTCACGCTGTGACCTCTCATGTTTAGAGGACTTTGTGCATAGGGAAAAGTAAAGACTTGGTTTCATCTTCACCATGTGCATACCCAGCTTCCCCAACACCAGCTGCAATGTTGAAAAAGGTACATTTTATCTTATGTAGAGCTATTTATTTATTTATTTATTGTCAAGAATCAGTTGACTGTAGCTGTGTAGTTTTATTTCTGGGTTCTGGGTTCTATTCTATCAGTTTGTGTATCTGTTTGGTGAAAATATTATGCCAATTTTTTAACTGTCTCTGCAGAATAATTTGAGTACACTGTTGTTATACTGCTCTATATTGTTATATTGTTATACCTCCAGCACTGCTCTTTTTGCCCACGATTACTTTGATTATTCTGGGTTTTTTATATTTTTATATTAATTTAAGGATTTTTTTAAGTTCTATGAGAAATTTCATTGGAATTTTGATGGAAATTGCATCATTCATGATAATTATTTTTGGTAATATAATCATCATCACCACATTACTTCTGCCAGTTCTTGAACATGGAGGTCTTTCAAAAGTCTAGTACCTTTGCTTTCTCCTTTACTGTCCTATAGTTTTCACTATGAAATCAATATCTTCTTTACGTTTGATCTCAGATGTTTTATTTTTAAAGGATATTATGAATGGGATTGTTGTTCTGATTTCTTTTTCAACAAATTTAATGCATGGCTTTTAAATTCAGCTTCTTCACTGATATTATTTCTTTGAGTTCTTTGGTCAAGAGTTGAGAGTTTTCTAGGTATACATGCAGATGAGGGGAGGGATTTGGTCCTGCCTCACCTGAGTCTTCCAGTCTTTGTTGACTCCCCATGGGAGGCCTTACCCTTTTGAAGGAGTTTTTGGGGGAAGGTAGGAGGTAGGAAGAGGAGGGGAGGGAGGGAGAACCGTGGTTGGTATGTAAAAATGAACAAAATAAAATAAAATATAAAAAGGTAGATTAATCAGAGATAATTAGTGCCATTTTTATCTTTTACTTGTTTGAATATAGTACTCCAATTTTAACTTAATAAAATTGTAATCATTATTTAAAAACCTCATAGAAATCTTTCTTTCATTGCTCTCTCACACTATCCCTGCCTCAACTCTACCATATTGTTCCCTTATGTTTTCTTTCCCTATCTCCAACCCTATACCACTCCACCGCCCCCAGTTTACCCAGAAGATCACATCTACTTCCCCTTACCAGGGAGATTACCTGGCCAATAAAAAATATGAGGTAATAAGGATTAACCACTAAACTGATGTATATTATAACCCAAAGGTAAGTGTTTTGGATTCAAGTATATTTTAATTTCCAGTATTCTATGTATAATAATTTTCACATGCAGTGCTTTACAAAACAGAGTAAGTTGCTTTTTCTGAATATTGAGTATTTATTAGTACATGTTTATTATGTATGGCTTTTGTTGTGAGGTTCTAGTTCTATAACATTTCCCCCCACCCACTGGGAATAAGAGTATGATTATGATTGTTCATGAGAATCCAACAGGAGAAAACTTGATGGAAGTGAAGGAAATGAAAAGTTACTAAGAAATACATAAATAGCCTCATAGATCGGCATTTTATAATCCTTAGAATAATAAAAATTGAACTTATTTCCTTGAAATAAAAATTACTTTATCAACCTTAAATGATATAAACTGATTGATTCCTAAATGTGTCTTGTCTTTTAAAAGATGTTCTTGGTGCTATCCTTACAATGGAAAAGGTCCTACTCTAAAAAAGCACATGGATAAACTTAGAGATACAACTGAAACAAACACACCAAAGTCTTGTAAACTTTTACTTTCTCATTGTAGAGTGTGGTCTGTTAAACTTTCCCATTGAAGATCAAGATCAAGTGTATGTGTATCCTTGGGATATGTTGCTTGGTTTCTTAAACATATATTGTAAAAATAAAGAAAGCAGCTAGCAGAATTTGAGAGACGTTAGACGTTGGATACAGAGGTCTGTCTTCCATTTTACTTGTATTAATTTTGTACTTAAAACTCAATTTTCCTGCCTTAGAATGAGAGCTTTTCCCACTATACCTTACTAATTTTTCCTTGGGCAAACAAATGAGATTACTGATGTGAGATTATTCACAGAGTGTAAAGAGTTTCCTAAACATCAGTCAATATGATGTTTTTTACAGTAATCTTCTACAACTCATCCCCTTCTGATTTCTCTCCTGAGAGCCAAGGTAGGCTCTGATGGCCTCACTAATCACTCACTGCTATCAATAAATCAAGTAGCGATGAAAGGAAAGACCTAAGCTACAAAAATAGAAGTAATAGAGGGGTGTTGGGAAGAGCCCTGAGTGGTGAGAAGTTAGACAGCCAAAATAGAGCTCTGTGGAAAAGAATCTTACAGAGAAGGTAACAGTAAAGGCTAAGAAGGCCAAGCCGTGCTGTCCTCATTGATCAAATGAAAGACCAATACCTAACGGCTTGTATTTCCAAAAGAGTAATCAGATTTACATTTGTTCCTATTAGAAAAATCTGACCTTTTGTTTTCTTGTGAAGTTAACCAAAGATATGGGGATTGCATGCCAGTGGTTTAGGGTTGAGTAATGGCTTACTTGAGGAATATTTCTTTATATTTTCTATTTTGTTTCTATGCCCACATATCCCCTAACCCCCAAACGGATGTTCAGACATTGTTGTTTCCCAATGCTAACTGAACGACAGAGCCATCCTGTCATTTTTCATACCTCACCGTTCAAATTGTGGTCTTTAGACCATCACTGTTGACTTCCAGCAATATAGAACACAGGCGAATTCCAGAACTGCTCAGTTTGAATCCAAATTTGAAACAAGATCAAAAGGTACCCCACCTGCAATTTAAGGCATGTCCTTAGCATTGGGCCAAGGATCAGGCTTGTTTCTAGAAATTTTTGTTTTTATTTTTTGTCTTGGAAGAAGACTAGGCATAACTTTGGTGTTTTGTTGTTGTTTGCTTCTGTAAGTCCCAATAAGAATGTACAGCCAAGTTTGTTTCTTTGTTTCTTTGTTTTTTTCAGTAGCTTGCTTATTCCCATGCTTAGGCACTTAGTCACACTGCTAACTATCAAATACTTAGGAAACAAATGTTTAAATTGCCTGTTTTAGAACCCACACTCATATTTCTCTGTTGCCTGTCTTGAAATTAATCATTTCAATAGTGTGTAAATATTTCCCTAAAATTGTTCTCTAGTACTTATTTGAGATGACTCATCACAGATTGAGTGTTTAGATGATTAGTTGTCTTTGTCTTTCTAAAGCAGCTAACTCATCCATGCTGTCTTACTGAACGTTCTATTTTTCATTACATACACTTGCATGACAGTTTTGAAAAACATGTTAAAATTCCACCTTTAATTGGATTTCTATAAATTATAAAAACTAAGTGGCTTAGAAGAAATGAATATAATTAGATAATTTGCAAAGCCCCCATTATTCCTAGAACTATATGATTAAGGAAGTTTAAGATACAGTATTCAACATGAATATTTTACTTTAACATTATTTATTAAATATTGATGATAAAGTACTCTTGGATGTCTTCCTTTAATGAGTTCCCAATTTATCTTAGATAAACATTGTTCCAAGAATTTAATTAAATTTCAAATGCAATTTTCACTGCAATATGTTGGCAGTCCAAGATTCTAATTGTGAAGTCCTCAATTTTGAATTTTTGCAAACCCGCAAGTATATGTTCTTAGTGATTTTGTTTTCAGCAAGAGACATTTTCATTTTTCCTGAACTCAGCATATAAATTGTACATGCAAAAGCTTATTTTATTCATGTTTCAAATGAAAGGCAGGGAGCATCTATTATTATCTGCAGAAACATTAACCATATTATGTAGAAAAAGGTTTGTCATTGAAGGTACCATTAACATTTTGAGCTAGATAATTATTTGTTTTGAGGCACAGTCTGTGTATTGTAAGATGTTTATTTAGCATGTCCCTGGACTCTACCCATTAGGCCCCAGTACAAGCTCCCATTTATAACAATAGAAGATGTCTGAGATAATGGCCAATGCCCTTTGAGGGAACAAAATTGCCTCCAGTTGATTGTCACTGATTTTGAGAATAGATGGAAACAGAAAAAGAATCCATCCATTTTCTACAGCCTACATAAGGCACTCTTAGTTTCTGTGTAATTCTTTGTCACCATGACAAAATACCTCACAGAACAACTCATTTCGGGGAAATATTTCTTTCAAATCATGATTTTTTTTCCAAATCATGATTTTATGGGATTTTATTTCATCATGGCAGGGAAGGCATGGTGACGAAGTCGCTCTATCTGTGGCAGTGGGAGCATATGGCCAGGAGTCTTCACATGACAAGCACAGCCCAGAAACAGAGGCAAACACAGCCTTCAAGGCCTGTTTTAGTGACCTGCTCCTGCCAGATAGACCCCATCCCCCAATTGTTCTAAAGCCTCTCCAGACAATTCTAGCTATGGACCAAGTGCTCAAACATGTGACCTTCTAGGGGATTTTTCCCATCCAAATGGTGACAGTTTTCTTTGTCACTCAGTTTTACTTTGTGTCTGTGTGAACGGTAGTGAGTATGAAAAGCATTGGTATATTGGGTTTCTATTTAAAGACAGTTCCAAAAGTTTAAAATAATTAGTTCTTTACAAGCCACGCAAACATAGGCCCCGCTCCGCATTTCTTTCTGAATTAAGAAAGCATTCTTCTTTTTGAATTGTAAGGCTCTTTAAGCCAGGTGAAAAAAAATGAGCCTTTTATCTGTCAAACTCAAATAAGAAAATTCCTGGCTGTAATGACTGGAAGCTCTTCACGTGCAAGTGGCTGCTTAGGCCCAGTGTTTTACTGATAGGCAATTTCAAGTTTTCCTTCTGAATATTCAAAGCAGTGGGTTATGCTAGACCCTGGTTGTGCATTGAAATCATGTGGAGGTATAAGTGACCTTGTTCTTAGGCCCAAACCCCAGAGATTGCAGATTAATTCTGTGGAGTGAGACACAGGTAAATAAATAGAGCTTCAGGGCACAACGAAGCTTGCTCTCCACTACCGGAGTTCTTCCTTGCCTTAGCGCCTTTAGCCTTCATTGATCAGATTCTCCCCTTCACCTTCTGGCTGCTTTCCTCATCAGCCTGCTCATCCAACTCTAGACTATCCCTTCTTGTTGGTTGTAATCAGATGTTTTCTCCAAGTGATTTTCCTTTAGTTAGATGCGAGCCTGTAAGGACGCTGCTGGTGCAATCTCATCCAGCTCATGGATGACCTTCTTTCGATGGTTGTCTTCAAGGCAACTGTTAACCTCATTCCACCTGAAAACAATCTTGATTGTGTTTGAATGGGTATTTATTACTCTGCCAGCAGATCATTATCCTCAGTTCCCATCTATGTTTCCCATCACCACTCGCCTCTATTTTTTCCTTATTGCTATTTATAGATTTTTTTTTCTTTTTCTTTGTGCTTCCTCTTATTGATTTTTCCATCCTTAGATGACATGCTCACATTTTGCGAATTCTTAAGTGTGTTTCAAGATAGTGGGAGAGTCTATTTTATTCCCTTGACCATGATCTGTTTGCTTTTTTTGGTCCCCACCTGCCTGTTATTTTTCTCTTCAGAACAGTGCACTTGGTTTGTGTGTTATTTAAAATGCCCCTGTGGGCAAACCTGAGTATTAACATGTGACACCTCATGTCTGCAGGACTCCAAGGTTCCCATTATGGTCAGTGGATCTGGGCGTGGCAAAGAATCCTAGGCCTCAAGTATCTCATCACGTCTGGATTCATCTTTTCCCTTCCCACAAGATGGGCTACTCACCTGCCCTTTAACTACATAGCTGGCCTCTTCCCAAACCCTGTGTTTCAAGTACCCTTTGACCCCTTGGTGTCCTTGTGTGTCTTTCTGTGGTACCACATCAGGGAAGCCTTGTTTCTTCTGGCCAATTTATCCCAGAGAAAATCATTACTCAAGCTTATGGCATTTTCTCCCATATTGGGTATTACAATCATTACAAAAATGTTTTCCGGAGATACTTTCTTCTCTTTAATGGAGCAAGTTTTATTTACATCCACACACTTTGGCTGTATATATGAGAGAAGGGGAGACACATCAGGTTGCTGGTAGTAGAAGGAACTTGGACTCGTAATCCTGGCTGCCACATAAGTGTTGAATTCACTAACACAATTTTATGTATCTCGTTGTTCTTCCTATAGATTTTCATCCTTTAAAAATTTGATAATGACCTATTCTTTGCACTTCTTTTAATCATTAAAATAGTATTATCTCTTTATTTACTCTTTGCCCCATTCAACTGTGAAATATGATAACTATATGAATACAGTTTATGTATTAATACTTTCTAGTTTCTGCTCAAAAGCAAGTGGAAACATCTTGATCTATTTTTCATGTCCCAACTCTATTTCATTTTGCCATCCTTTAGACCTCATATATTTGAAGTGTCATCATTCCTTAGCCTATTTCATCATAAACCATAGCCAACTGAATTTTATACACCAAGTGAAATAAGGGGAAGTGGATGCTTTGATCCCGTTAGAAAGGAGGCGAAACAGCTTGAAAAGAACCACTCTCCCCACTATTATACTGGTTGAAAACTTTTGTGTAAGTTTCTGGATCATAAATTGGAATCCAAATAGGAAAGCTACTTGTGGCAGATAGCATAGGCCAATACTCAAAACAAAAAACTGTGTAATAAAGATTTCTTGTGTTTTGTGTTTCTTCTCAACTGCTGTGCAGAGAAAGGTTATGGATGAGAAGAACAAGACAACGTAGCTAATCAGGAAGTTTTCTTCAAAGGCTTTTTTAGCTTGATTGTAGATCTCATTCTTCATAATTACAGTATCCACTTTAAGAAAATGTCAGACAAAAAAAAAAAGGAAAAGAAAATGTCAGAAAAGCCCTTGCAATCCCAGATTGCTGCTCTTTGGGATTGTGAGTTGTTCTTCTTGTTGTTGTTTAATCACTTATGATGATGATGATGATGATGATGATGATGATGATGATGATGTGTGTGTGTGTGTGTGTGTGTGTGCTGCTTTCAGTCATGCATGTAGCACAGCAGGCAAGTTAAAGTTCAGAGAACAACTTTCGGGAGTCCATTGTTTCCTCTGACTATGGGTCATTAGGATGGAAGTCCAGTTGTCAGGCTTGCATGGGCAGATACCTTTACCCACAGAGCCAACTTGTTGGCCTTCTCCTGGCCCTTTTAAGTGTCTTAAGTTCAAGAATAAGATCCCCTTGAGAGTTTTTAGATTTTTTTCTCCACAGGGAACCATGAAGCCTGATGTTTCCTTGTGGGACTCCCAGTCCTGCTCTTTAGAACTTCATTGGTTGATCTAAAGATAGCCTGCAAAAAGGCTCTTAAAATGACATGCCTTATTGATTTTGGAATGTTCTGGTGAATGCCATTCTGATTGATGTCATTTATGTAAAAGAGACTTTGACTCAAAGCTCAGAGGATTTTCACCAAGAAAAAACATGATAGCCAATAAGCAATGTGGAGTTTACATATCTAGACAGCAACATAATTGGTTTTTGATAGTAATGTGACTGAAGGCCCCACATACACTTCTCCATTCAAGTATATTTCTAGCCAGTGAATCTAAGGGATATGTGGTGTCAATATAAGCTGCTTTGGACTCACTAGTATATGTGCATTTTCTTTCTTGGGTTTTGTTGATGATTATTTCCTTTGTGTTTTGATTTGCTTGAGCCAGATCTCAGTGACTCTGATGATTTAATAGTTTAATACAGACTCTGTGTTTCAAGCTCATGTGTGGATGACATTTAATCTGAGCCTGTTCTGAGCAGTCACATCTTCTCTTTTAACATTGCAATGCTAGATTGTTCATCTTGAAAATGTTACAAATATAGAAAGAATTATAAGTCATGAATAATAATAATTAAAATACTCTAGTATATGACATGACATAATCCATATAGTATGTGTATTCCTGGCTTATTTTCTCCATATGTCAATGAAAATGGACCGAAACTCATAAAATGTAGAGGCAGCTTTCACAAATATAGCTCGTTGGAGCTGTATCCAAACATAAAAGCATTCTTATAAAATAAGCATTAATATATTGTCAACAAAAACATATCTACTCACATATTTATCTTTGCCTTGATAAGCATTGAAAGGTTTTTGAGACCAATCAGTACATCCAAAATTTCATCTTTGGAATTCAACGACAACAATCTCTATAGCTTCTTCCTATGGTGAAGGTGAGGATCTTACCTTAGCTACAACTACAAATAATGTGACCTAGGATCTATTTTATTACTGTAGGGATTGACTAAGCTAAATTATTTGTTCTCATCACCATCTTCATTATTGCCATCACTACTCCAATCAACTCCTCTATTTCATCAACTATCACTGTCATGGTTATCATTTTTCTTGTCATCATCTAATACTTGGTTTCAAGAAGCTAAATAGATATTTCTTTCTATTCTTTCAAGACACTCTTGCCTGCCCTCTTCCTTGTAACAAAAACCTGTTGGTCACGGGGCATGTAGTTTTGTAGCAACCAAACATCAGACCATTATCTTACACAGCATTAATATTTACTTGTCTTATTTCTAGTGCTTCATCTTAAAAATCACAGGAAGACAGAACCCCAAGACAGTTAAGTTAGCTTTGTCATCTGTCGTCTTCCAAAATCAAAAATAGCTGTTGCTACAGTGTTTGGGCTAAAAAATCTTAAGAGAACTTTGTATCCAGAAGTGATTCGTACAGCCTTTACTCCTGAATTTGTGCCAGCAGATATTTTTATCCTGTTAGGAAGTAACTAAAAGGTTTATTCAACTCTGATCGGCCAGCCTGTGCAACTCCCATCTGATAAATGTTCTTGCCTGTGTGAGAAAGTTCTGTGCTCCCCCTGGTGGCAAAATGTCTAACAGCCATGCTCCTTAAGGAAGGGTATATATAAGATAGGGGATGAATGTTGCCTTAACCTTTTGACCAGTATCTTGTGAAATTTCATTGTCTCTTTGGTTGCTTTTGTTCTTTGAATAACAGATGGTTCTTATCGTCTGGGGTGGTTATGATGAAAGATGTTTAAAAAATTGGCATAACACATGTCCTTAGGAACAACTGGAGAATGCATCTATGTCTTAAAATCAACGTAGTTTTAGTATAATCATAATCATATGTTCTACATATTAGTCATGGAACTAGGCTTTAGAATCTGTAATGGCAGAAATTGCGGCGAGCCCCGACCAGCGGGAAGAAAGCCACTGACACAGGATCCTTCTCTGATCACGGTTTATTGAAGCGCTGCTTGGTTGAGGGAGAACTGGATGTGAGGGGCCCCGAATGCGGTTGGTCTCCGGCTTATATACAGGTGGTGTGGGCGTGCCCTGGGTGTGGTACGCTAGGCAGACGGGGATTGGTGCATTGATGTTGCTGTGCAGATCGGGCAAAAACAAGAGCGCTGA
>JAQHUG010000176.1:2747434-2800425 GCA_028555095.1 Dicrostonyx torquatus
GTGCCCTGGGTGTGGTACGCTAGGCAGACGGGGATTGGTGCATTGATGTTGCTGTGCAGATCGGGCAAAAACAAGAGCGCTGACGAGCCGTTAACTGCCAAACTGAAACGGAACTCTGCGCGCTATCTTGTAATGGCGAATGCTTTCTACCGCCACAAGAAATATATACTGGTTTTATCTTATTACTTCTGACTGGAATTCTAAATTATATATATATATATATATATGTGTGTGTGTGTGTGTGTGTGTGTGTGTGTGTGTGTATTTTCATGAGTTTTCATTTTTTTGTTGTTGTTAAAAAGCAGCAGCTAGAATCTTACCTGTCTATGGTCACAGAATCTAGACAATGTTGACTCAAGCAAAGACTTGTTTGTTTTTTTCTCAACTCTCACAAATTTTATCTAGTGCTGATTTGGGGAGGCAGAGCCCCCGTTACATGATCAAATACATCTCCAGTTCATCCATGCTTTCAATAGTTCTATGTGAAATGAACATTAGCACCCTTACTTTAAGAACATATTATCCTGCTTCTCAGAATCATTTGGAGCAGAATGGTTAGAGCACATTCTGCTGCAGAAGTCTTTTTTCTTTTCTTTTTTTTTTTTTTTGAAGCCTGTACTCTAAGTCAGTGAGCCAACAGTTCTTGATGGAAATGATTTGGTTCCCACAGGTCATTTGGCCATGTGTGGAAGTGGAAGCATTTTTATGAGATATGCCTAAAGCATCTAGTTATTGGAGGACAGGGATTCTACTGAATACCTGTAATGAAGACTTCCCTGAGTACAAAAAGTACAAGAGAAGTAGTTAAGCCTGAAAGGCCAATGCTGTTGCAAATATGTCTGATTCATGGAGCAGCACCATCTGCAATACATATTGAATCAAAGGCCCCATCAAAACTCCAGCGAACCCACAACTTTGGAAAAGGCCCATTGGGGAGTGGCTGGGAACACATGTCTTACAAATCCCTCTGGTCCTTTGCAGGCATGCACACAGGAGAATCTCTACTCTAAACACCAGGCTGCTTTGTATCTGATTGACCTGGACACCTTTCATGCTTTCCTCATCACTTTCCTGTCTTCCGTTATTGCATAGAAGTTTCTCTTCAAGGATCCAAGAGGGGAAAGTCTGACATATATTAGGAGCAAGTGTGACTCATGGGGAAATCAGTTTAATTACAAATCTAGGAACCACACCCTACTGAAAATCTAGGAAGGCAAATCTTTTTCCTCCTGTTTTTTTTTTTTTCTACTGTACGTAGGAAAGTCTTAGAACTCAATCTAGGCTCAAAAGTTTAACACGTACACAGGTTTGGTTTGTATTTTTATCAAAAAATAACCTTAATATTGTAATAAAGTCCCAGAAGAGGAGGGCCACAGAATATTAAATTTGAAAGTCACATTGATTTTCTGATTTATCCACAGCTCCCAAACAGGTCTTGTATCTTCTGTATTTGTGCAGATTTTAAATATTTTATTGTTGGTAGTGTCACACATTTATATATTAATGTTTAGTCATTTCACACCGTCTTTGCCCTCTCTTACTCGCTCCTACTTTCATGTCTTCTCTTTGTATGTGGCCCACTCATTGAGTTCAAGTCATTCCTTACCTGAGTGTGGAAGATTATTTACTAGAGCAGGGACAGTCTATGTCTACATTGTTAAAGAAAATGGCAACCTCCCTCCACACACAACAACTATTAACATACAATGGCCTCTCAAGGAAGAATGGGCCTCACAGCACTGGGATCCCAACTTATTGGGATGCACAGACAGAAATGCTAGTTTTCAGAACTCCAAGGTTAGCTCAGTATCAATAACTTTCTTAATATCAGTGAATTAAATGGATGCATCTTAATTATGATGTCATCACTTTATGGCAGAACCATTATGTAAATACCTCATTCTGCTAAGTAATCAGAAGTACGCATAGGTAAACTATATGCATATATTCTGCTTAGTCACCTCTGCATATGGCACTGCAAATCTGTTAGGTGAAATTAAAGAAATCAGATACCCTCATAGACTGAGAATTTGAAGATAAAAATAATTCAGTAAATGGAATCCAGAATGGTTCTCCAGTGAGAAGGGACTATTAGAAAAATGGCTGTATCAGTTTTCCTGTTCTTCAAGGCTGTCTTCCATTTTCCCCAAAATTATTAGTACAGAAATCTGAAAGCATACTTCACATGAAGTGAAGTACCAATTTAAGAAATACAAGTTGCGTATCTACCTCAGGGTTGGGCACAGCCAAGGCTGAAACCTACGTCTAGTAATTGAGAGGTTCATATTCTGCCCATGACCCTGATCCATAAGCTCTGCAGACTGGGGCACAGAACTCTCTAGATGAGTTCTAGGACATAGCATCCGCCACAGCCTTCCTAAATTCTGAATCCAGATGGAGCCCTCTTTCTCTGTGCATTTGAGTCTCAACCTTAAAGGAAGCTGCTTAGCAAAACTCTGCTGAATGAGGTGTCTTTCAGAGAACCTAGAGGTGCGAGCCAATGTTTGCCCAGGCCCAATTACACAATTACATGCTGACATTCTTCTGTTCCCTATCTATCACAGTCCTCCATCCCAGCTCCCACATTCCTGCTGCTTGGCTCTAACTGAAGGCAAAATTGAAGGCTACCACAGGAAACCAGATAACCAGTTCATTAAGTAACCTTAGTTATAAACACAACTTGAAGCCCATCAACTGTGTGGCCTCGGGGGGGGGGTGTCCCAGAACTTCCCTATCTTGGGAAGAAAGTTCATGAGAAAATGTTAGTGTTACTTCCGGTTTTATGATCATGTTATGGATACTGAAATTCACTCAATAACAGACAAATGAATAAATGGAGGCATTTCTGTCCCAACGTTTAAAAGGCTTGGAAATGTAAATATTGCCATTTGTTGCTAAAGGATTTGATTTGTGAAATCTGATGGCACATATTTTTATAGCTGGTGTGAGTTCATAGAATTCCACACTCCCGAGAACATAATTTGTTTGCAGATTCCTGCTTGTCATCTTTGAAGGGTAGATTCCAGCTTCTGGAACACTTCATCGTTCCAAATGCCAAATGAAACAGTGACCAAGGAACAATGGAAGGGAACCCAAATGGCAAAATAGAGAAAAATACAGACTATTTCTGTGCAAAAAAAAAAAAAACACATTGAATAGGAGAAATTGTGGTGATGAAATGGTACTTCTCCATGAAGCATTTCAATATCTCTTACATTCCCTTTTATGTTCAAAGTCTGTGTGCCACGCAGAATGGAATTTATCTTGAGCACCGTGACAGGACCATTGTTTTCAGGTCATTTCTACTCACGTGGGGCATATTTTAAGAAAGATAATTAATGGAAATTCACATTTTGAAAGAAGGCTATCTGGATGTTTTCTTATTTCTATAAAAATGATCGCTGACTTTAATTTCTAAAGGGCATATTTTTCCTCAAATAATTCACTGGAGATCAGGAACTCACTCTGTAGTTTAAGGTGCAAGAAAAGCAGTGTTTAATCATAAACAATGGTTATTGCGCTATAGTGAAGGTCTCTGTCTACAGACAGTGTCTCTGGATAATACAGCTTCAGACAGCTAAGTCTAGCAACCAGCTTCCTCACTTCCCGTTGTGAGGAGATCAAACTTCTGCATCATGCTTATGGTTTTATAATTTCAGCAGCAGGATATTTTCTTCAGTTAAGTGAGTAGAAGACCAGTGTCTGAGTTAGACCCAGCGATTAGCGGCAAGATTTGACGTTGTACAAGGAAGGATTGTATAATGTATGTACCCTCCTTGTGTGGCACACATATGAGCTATTTCTACTTTGTGAGAGGGAGGGGGAGGCATTTGTAGCACTAGTTGGTAAAGGGAATTTTAAGGGTCTATTAGAGTTACACCGTCTTGTAATAAAAACCAATGTAGGAAGAAAGACGTTTGACTCAATTTTTACTCTCCCGTTCTGAAACCTCAAAAAATAGGCTTCAATGTTCTTCTAGTTTTATTGGCAGATGCTAATGGCTTGTGTGTGTTTGTGTGTGTGTGTATGCATGTACACCTACACATACACTTGTGTTTGTGGAGGTCAAAGTTTCACCTATGTGCCTTCCTGCATTTCTCTCCACCCTATTTTTGAGACATGGATTCTCACTACATGTTGAATGCATGTACTTGGTAGGACTAGGTGGCCCTGGAATTTCAAATATTCTCCTGTTGCTTATTCCCCAGCACTAGGATCACAGATGTGTGCCACCATACCTGGCTTTTTACGTGGGTTCTGTGGAATTCAAACTCAGATCCTCATGCCTGGCAACGGTGGTTTTCCAACTAACCACATTTTACTGTCATATTAAAGATTTCAGATTTAAATAATGCTTTCCTCTTTTCATTCTTAAACAAGGACAGCCATAACCATATTTAGTTCTGGGGGTTGAAGAGCTGCAAAGGGCAAATATCAAAGTTGAAGGCATCGCAGAAATGGGAGATAACATGCATTTAGGGTTTCCAGGTGAATATAACTTAGAAAGGCATGCAAGTGAATATAATACATGAACATATGCAGGCACACTGAAAGAAGTGTGGTGTTGATAAGATTCTATGACATGAATGGTTTTATTGAAGTGTCAGTCACTGGGTTACAGTATTTCATTTTGCAATGTCTTCTTTGGTATTCCAATATGAGTTGGGGTTGGGTATTTTTCAGTTTATTTAATGTGAAGAAACAGTAGACCAAAGAGTTGACTGACATGCTAAGGTCAAGAGTGAATTACAAATAGAGATAATGAACTTTGAAGCTCAGTTCATTCACACCCAAAGCCACTGATATTATCCGTCAGGCTTGGAGCTTTTTTATTGAAGATGGGAGCAGAGGATATTGACTCCCTGTCAAGTCAATATTCTCTCCACCTTAACTTTAGTGTCCACAGGAACTGTAACCCCAGCACCTACATTCCAGGGCCTGATGGATTTCTCCCACTGCTACAGCTTTTGTTGACTCCTGCTCTTTGCAAAAGCAACCCTCTACCAGAGACCATATAGAATTGTGGATGAATATCCTAATGGCCATGCGAGGTAAATATGAACCACTAAATTGTATCACTTGAGGGAAATAAATCTAATCTCTCTCTCCATCTATCTATCTATCTATCTATCTATCTATCTATCTATCTATCTATCTATCTATCTATCTCTTTCTTTCTCTGTGTGTGTGTCTGCATGTGTGAGTATATATGTGTGTTTCTGTCAATTTCTTTTCAAACTGGTTGCTTCATACACATATCTTTTTAATGACAAAAGAATGTATTGACACTCACCTGCATAAACACAGATTCATGCATTTATTTACACATAAAAATTTGAATAGATGAAAATGCCACCATTATCTAACATGAAGAATGTGCCTTTTTAGTTGCTTTGATTTTCTGATAAAGCATTGCTTTTTGCTGTTTTTCTCCTCTTTTATTAACCGTAGATTGTTTTCTCATACAGTATAATCTGAATACAGTTTCCCCGGACTTGACTTTACCCAGGGCCTCTCCATCTTCACTCTCATCCAGATCCACTTCCTTTCAGTCTCTCATTAGAAAAGAGGCTTCAAGAGATAACAGCAAGACGTAACAAAATAAAGTATAAGATAAAATGAGGAGCATCATGTCCAAGTTGGACAAGACAAGACAACGGAAATAATAAAAGGACCTCAAGAGAAGGTACAAGAATTAGAGATCCACTCATTCACACACTCAGGAGTCCCATACAGTTACTAACAAAGCAATATTAGATATGCAGAGGACCTGGTGTAGACCTATGTAGACCCTGTAATTGCTGCTTCAGTCTCTGTGAGTTCTTATGAGCTTTGCTTAGTGGTTTGAGAGGGCCTTGTTTAATGCCCCATTTCTTCTGCCTCCTCTTCCACAGGTTTCCCTGAGCTCTGAGGGGAGGAATTTGATGGCGACATCTCATTTAGAGTTGTGTGTTCCAAGATATCTCTCTCTCTCTCTCTCTCTCTCTCTCTCTCTCTCTCTCTCTCTCTCTCTCTCTNTCTCTCTCTCTCTCTCTCTCCCATCTGATTGTAGGTCTCTGTATTTGTTCCCATCTGCTGTGGGAGGAAGTCTTTCTGATTATGGATAAATAAGATACCAATCTATGAGTATAACAGAGTATCATCAGGAGCCATTTAATTCTTGCTTTTTTGTAATCAGTAGTATTTGGTTTTATCTTAGGTCTCTAGGCTCTCTAGACTCTGGCTCTTGGTGACCTAAGCAATGTCATGTATGAATTCCAGCTCATTAAGTGGGCCTTAAGTCAAGTTAGACACCAGTTGGTTACTCCCACAAGGATTTTTGCCACCATTGCCCTGACTTATTTTTCAGGCAGGACAGATTGTAAATCAAAGGTTTTGTGGCTGCGTTGGTGTTTACTTTTCTTGTTTGATAGCCTACAGTGTACCTTTCTGTGTCATAGACACCAGAACATGCAGTTCGATCTCTCTCTATTCAATGGCTTGTGTGGGTGTTGTCTTCAGCAATGGGGCCTTGCTGTCATTTGGTAGACAGTTACCTTTACAAAAGTCTGGTACCAATTTCTTTAAATTAAGACTCCAATGCCCACGCTTGGCAAGTCAAGGACTTTATCTTCACTTCACAGCTAAAACTGCTAGATGCTTTGTATATACAGGAGAATGGAGAGCAGGACATATGAGTGTCTCAGATCTTCTGGATTTAATTTATTCTCAACTCCTCAAATTGTTTTAGGCCCATTTCTGGTCTTGGTGCTAGTCACTTGTATCATTGCAATCTCTTTGCATGTCCCTTTTGAAACCCCTCTCAGGATTCTGTGACTTCGTGTTTAAACATAGCCAATGTTCTGTATTTGTGGTATTCCTCATCTTCTAATTTCACCCTTCCTGAAAATGTGTTTGCGATCATTGACAGTACATGGGTCTTGGGAGAGAAGGAACATAATCACAACTATCTACTCTGCCTTCTTGACTTCGAAATACTGATTTTCATAACTGATTCACCTTTCAAAAATTTATGACTCAGTCAACTGATTTAGTTATCACCACACCATTGATACATACTAGTAGCTATAATAAAATTGTATTAACCTTTCTTTGAGATTAGTTGCTTTATCATCTTTATCCTTTATATGTTCTTAATGTCATATTTTCATATTATTAACCTTTGTTTGAGATTAGTTGCTTTATCATCTTTATCCTTTATATGTTCTTAATGTCATATTTAAATATAGAAAAGCAAAGTGCTTCTCATGATAGTTAAAGAGAATAAAAACACGGTTGCTTGTAAATATTAACTCTAGGAATGTAAAATAGTTGTTTACCGAGTCGTCTCTTTAGATACTAGTGTCTAGGTCACAATGGTGGGAGGAGAGAGATAAGGCAATTACTTTTTTGAGGTAAGTTAATGTCAAATATGTGACAAATCTTGAAAGAAACACACCAAGAGATTTTTGTTCCCATGAGAATTGTGGAGTTAAATCTTTGTAGGTGAATTCCCAACCAATGGCAAAGGAAATCAAAGAAAGCTGGGCTCTATCAATATTATCTATAAGCAACAAGCTTATTTAGCAAAAAGAGGTGTGTGTGTGTGTGTGTGTGTGTGTGTATACTCAGCCATTGGGCTGCATCTCTACAGGTCTTTGTGTATTTCTTTCTATCTCTCTGACAGATCCCAGTTGGGCAAATTTCTCTTTTAAAGACTCATAGGATTAGATTGTTCCCGCCTGGATGGTTCAGAATACCCTCCCTTTAAGGTCCGTGCAATAAGTTACATGTGCAAAGCCTCTCTTACAACACATGGCAATATTTTGATACGTTCTAGGGATTGGTATGTGGATATATTTGGGGGCAATTATTGAGTTTAACCCACCATGGTTGTCAATACACAAGTTTGGGGTGTTGTTCTCCCCCACTAACCCTCCCCACTGTGTTTGTGAGTACATGATCATGTCTGTATTTTCTCTCTCCTATATTTATAGCTTCCATTTGTTTTATATTTTTATGCTATTGCCTGGTTTTGTACCTTCTCTTTTCCTTTTTATCATTATAATACTTTTTTCCTCTTTAGCATTTTCTTTGTAATCCACATTAGTTGGCATTTGGGAGCTGTTTTGAACTTCTTTTTATCTTTCTGTTCTTTTCTCTCTAATTGAATTTGCTTATCATTTTCCTTTGAGCCCACTTGAGCTCTGTTTTCTAAGCAGCGTTGACCAATGTCTTTTTCTGTCCTTTCCCAGCTAGCTTCTTCCCCTTTTAACCCTCACTCTCATCCAGAATTCTTATCTCTCCAGGCACACATTGTTTAACTTTTGTGGTTCCTTCAGCCTTGACTGTGCAGTTAATAGTTTGGCAAGCCGAGGAGCTGCGGTAGCAGACACAGCAGAAAAAGCCATTGGTGCTGAGAATCACAGCCATTCTTGTACAGGGCCATCCATGGGGCCTCTGTGCTCTACAGCCAAACTTTAGCTATTTTGAACCCCTACTAACAGCTCATCAGGAAGGTTTAAAATCTGAATGGTACATGCTCATTTATCATCCTTATATAAACTCAGAGGTATCTTCAGTAACAATGCTTAGAATATAATTTGGAATAATCTGGATGATATAGTATGAATGAAATCTTTTGGTGTTAATTTTCTGACAAACAACATTTACTAATAACCAAGCATTTAAATTGTAAGTACTCTACATCACAGAATTTTGATTACCTATTACAAAATTTTCATTTAGGAACTTTGTAGCAATAAGCGTATTGATAATGAAATAATAATGAGTTGTATTTGTGTGTACCTTGGGTTTTTCATCTTTTTAGGTCACAGACCTAATATGTTCACAATAAAATCTAGTCCGTTTTTCTTCTCAAAAAACATGCATGTATGTGCGCATGTGTGTGTGTGTGTGTGTGTGTGTGTGTGTGTGTGTGTGTAAAATATGGCATCTAGTTTTTGGGTATTTTTAAAATCACTCTAGAAGCATTTACAAAGAATATATAAAGTTAATAAAATAGAAATGCTGTTCTAGACATGGTAGGTGCATTGGTGAATGAAGTAAATATTTCCTTTGAAAGAGACCATACTGTAGAATGGGAAGTATCACAAACTGTTGGATTGGTAGTATTTCTGCTGGCAATAAAAAAGATAGGGTGCTATAGTGTTGCAGGAGAGTTAGTTCAATTGTTAGGAAGCTTTCTCAGAGGTGACATTTCATAAGAGATACGACTTAAGCAGGAAGCTGATATTTAAAGGATGAGTCAACTATTGTTAACAGCTTGCTATCACTTAGGTTCCTGTGTGGGAAGTCAATTTAGATAGTCAGACAAAACGCTTTAGTCGGCTAATGTAAGAAGCTGGTTTGGTTTAGTGTAAGTTCTTGTACATAGCCAAAAGTAACTGGAAGTTTGTACACTGTAGGGAATGCACTCTTGCAGATTTATTTGTTTCTCCAGTTGGACTAAACAAATATACAATTATCTATTAAAATAGAAGCTCTAAAAGTGCCATTAGATTTCCCATACCTAAGGAATTAAGAGAACAAATGATTGCAGACCTACTTTACAAAAAGAAAATTTTGTAAAATGCTAACACCTTAAATTTTTATAGGGTCTAACTATACAGCATTGTCCAACTAGACATTTCATGATGGTTAAGATATTTGAGAAGTACTTTGTCCTTATTAATCTTCCATTGAGATTTTTATTTTTAAAAAGTATTATTTCCATTTTGTTGAAAATCAATTCTTTTCCTCATATACTATATCCTGAGTACGGTTCCCCTCCCTCTGTTTCTCCCAGTTCCTCCCCACCTCCCTCACATCTTGGTCTATCCCCTTTCTGTCTCACATTGGAAAACAATTGGGCTTCTAAGGGATTATGATATAATATAATATAATATAATATAATATAATATAATATAATATAATATACAATAAGGCAAAACAAAAACTAACACATTGGAGTAGGACTTAAAAAACAGAAGAAAAAGAGGCCAAGGAAAAAGATATAGAAGCAGGGATCCACTCATTTACATACTCAGGAATTCCACCAAAATAATAAACTTGAATCCATAATATATACACAAAGGACATGTAGGGAAAAAAAGAGATAAGATATATAAATAAAATAAAAATAATTAAATATAAGATAAGTTTAAAAACAAATAAAAGGAAAATCCCTGATATGACATTATGAGACATGAAACATCCAAAAATGCTCTTGAATTTATTTTCTGGTAGCCACGTACTGTTGCTGTAAATATATCACACCCTTAAGAGTACTTTGCTTCCCAGTGAACCTCCCTTGGAGAAAACTAAAATTTTATTTGCAAGTGGTTATCATTTGGAGTTATCTTCTTGGTTAGAATATGTCCATTTCTTCTTTCAGCTTTAGGACTCCATCTGATGCAGACCTGTACAGACAGGCCTAGTGCATGCTACCTCAGTCTCTGCGTCAATCTATTTGACAATCCTGTTGATTTATTAGGGCCTTCCTTCTTTCCTTCCTTTTTTCCTTCCTTCCTTTCCTTTCCTTTTTCATTTACTTTCTTTCTTTTTTTGTTATTGTTTTTGTTTGTTTGTTTGTTTTATGAGATAGGGTTTCTCTGTGGCTTTGGAGCCTGTCCTGGAACTAGCTCTCATAGACCAGGATGGTCTCGAATTCACAGAGATCCACCTGCCTCTGCCTCCTAAGTCTGGGATTAAAGGCTTGCACCACCGCTACCCAGCTCTAGGGCATTGTTTTCTTGGTGTCCTCCACCCCTTGTGGCTCTTATACTCTTTCCACCTACTCTTCTACAGGGTTCCCTGAATCCCACAGGGGAGGGATTTGATGGAGATATTACCTTTAGAACTGAGTGTGCAGGGTCTCTCACTCTCTGCATAATGTCTGGCTGTGGGTCATTGTATTTGTTCCCATCTGCTGCAGGAGGAAGCTTCTCTGATGATGGCTGAGCAAGACACTAACAGGCTTTCCTGGCCAGAGTCGTGATTTTTCTTTTTCATCACTAAGCCCCTATTGTTTGAATGCTCCAAGGATCAAAGACAGAATCTCTATCCTAGAACTTATCACCAGTGAAAGGGTGACTAAGGCTTCCTTATGATCCAAATTACAGTATGACTATGGCTTAGTGACATTAACTAGGCCTCAGTTTTATACCCAGAAGTTCAAAATTTGGCTCAATTTTATCTTCCATGTACTTGGACAAGTAAGTTATAGCCTTACTGATTATCATTAAGAATTTTCAAGACACTCTATGCCAGGACCACTACAGAACTCCCCCAAGAGAGAACACAGCTATATATAAGTGTTCATTCCAGGAAAGAGGACCCTTTGCTTAACAACTCTAGTTCTTTAATTCAGCAGAACTAGCTATACAGTTGTCTCTATAGATTGCGTTTGTTTCTTAAGAATATTTCTATATTTTTTTGTTCCTAACATTGCTATTATATGTTATATAGCCCAAAGGGTGATTATTTATCTCAATAAGAAATGACTTCCATATTGGAGTGTTAATCGGATGGTTGCTGATACTTGTGTAGAACAATGGTTAAATCCAATTTTAAACACATTTGATTATAAACAACATATCTTCTATTTTTAGCGCCTAGAGTCCCAAAGGGAATAAAATTACAAGTCAAATTGACTTCCCTGACACCTCCTGTGCCCATGTTACCTAGGTGTTTACACTGAGCTAATCATTCTACTCCAGTGAGGCCCAAGTTAGAATAGCTAGGGAAGTTTGACTTTCCAAGTGTTACCTTTTTGGATTTGAATCATTTTAAACCCTTAAGATTATAACTAGCCTTTCTCTGTCCCAACAGCCAACTGACATGAAAACTTATTGTTAATCATAAAAATGTAGCTGATAGCTTAGGCTTATTACTAACTAGCTCTTTCAAATTAAATTAACCCATTTTTTAAAATCAATCCACTTTTTATCTCATGGCTTACCCTGTACTGCCCATGCTGCTTCCTCTGAGTCCTGGCATGTCCTCAAGACTCCACCCTTCTTCGTCCCAGCATTCTCTCTGTCCTGAAAATCCTGTCTAGCTATTTGCTGTTCAGCTTTTTGTTAAACCAATCCAAGTGACACATATTCACAGTGTGCAAAAATATTCTTCTACAACAGAAGATACTTCCCTTGTGAAATTCAGGCCTTCCATTTTTCAAATCCATATAGGCAATGATTTTTTACGTTAGGAAGTTCTTCAGTTAAAAAAATCTGAGTAAATTTTGACCTCTTCTCCTTTTGCTCTGCTCTTCCCTGTATTTGTTATAAACTTGAGAGAGTTATTTTTCCCCAAAGTGGGGAAAACAAGATTTCTTGTTTCATGTTTTATTTTTCATTGTACTCACCACACAAGACTTTGTTGGTCTTTTATCTCACGTACTTCCATCTGTGTATTCTCAGTATTGGCAACCCTAAGCTTTTAAAAAAGACTAATAAAGATAGGCAAAAGTTTAAATCCTAACATTTATGAAGAATTGGGAAAAATACCCTAAACAACATTTAAACAACCTCCTATAAAGGCTCAGGGAACATTGCAGAAGAACAAATGGAAAGAGCCAGAAGATGGGAAGAAGGGCTGTGAAATGTTTTCAGGGAAGGATGCAGGCATTGCAACTATGATATTATAGCAACTTCAGTTTCTTGTATTAGGCCTGAAAAGGAGTGGGATTATTAAAAACTAATCAATGGATCTGGAAGAGGCTCAAGGGGGCCCTACTCCTTTCTCTTGAGTTATTGGCTAGTGATAGATTTTGAAGGAGGAACAGTCATAGTCTTCAGTTGTGTACCTACTTCAATGAGCACACTTGGCTTTAATGTATAGTTCAAAACTCTGCAGTCACACGGACAGCCTTGGTTAGGAATCAGTGGGTCACAGAACAAAGTAAAAAAAAAAAAAACAACTTGAATGTGGGGAAAGGAGACTTATAAGGAGGAAGGGGTGCTAACTGGGGAAGGGAGAAGATTAGACAGTGGGGTTAGGGCAATAACATATTACATACAGGTATGAAATTTTCAAAAATATTTATTCAGTAAAAATGCATATTAAAAATTAGAAGATTTGAAGATGAATGTATTGCTTAGTGGGACTGGCTGCATAGCTATTGATAAACTGTGTCTTGAAAAATGGAAAAAAATTAAAGGTACAAACTACCACATCTAGTTTCCTTTTTTAAATTAATTTATTTTATTTTTGTTTATTACATATATAGTATTCTGTCTGCATGTATGCCTGCAGAACAGAAGAGGGTGCCACGTGGTTAAGGGTACTTGTTGTTATTGTAAAGGACTTGAGTTCAATTCCCATCACCAATATGGCAGGTCACAACTGTCTTGTAGCTTCAATTGCGAGGGGATCCAACATTCTCTTCTGGTCTCTGTGGTAACAAGCAGATATACCAATAACATCTATACATGGAAAAAAAGTTAAATTTTTTAATGTTTATATTAAGCATTTCAGGCTAATTAGAACCTATAGTTTCATGGCCTTTATACAATTTTTAAAATTTTGGATGATAAATATTCCTTTAGTAATATTTTGGCTTTTGAATTTCTAAAATATTTTTTGATATTTTGGGAGGGGCTGTTTTTCAAGACAGGGTTTCTCTGTGTAGCAATCTTAGCTGTCCTGGAACTAGCTCTGTAGAGTAGACTGGCCTTGAACTCACAGAGATCTGTCTGCCTCTGCCTCCCTAGTGCTGGGATTAAAGGTATGCACCATCACCACCCAGTGACTTTTAGTATAGCAGAAATGGTAAACCATTGTCTAAATTAAGTCACTGATTATTTTTAGCTATTATTGAAAACTTACAAGAAATGAAGAATGTAAGCTCAAAGTACTAAATGTAATATGAAGTCTTTAAAATGCAATCATTTCTTATCCACTTGATATATATTGAATCACGCATAATCAGAAATATTTATAATGATGAAATGCCTATGTTTACATATTAGTAGGAAGTAGGACAATATAGGCATAGATATTGGAAAATATTATCTCATTGAGTTTGCAATTTGATTATAATTGCATCTGTCAATATATTTTAATAATAAATCCAAAGAAGATACTTAAAAGCCTCTGAAGGAGAAAGAGGTTCTATTTTAGAAAGTTGCATAACTGGTCCCAACAGATTGTTTATCTCTTCTTTTGTTTTAATAATGTAAATATTCACATCTTAAAATCAACTAGAGCAGAACACAAAGATGAGTCTCTTCTCAATTTAAACATAATTTTCTTATCTGGTTTTGGTCTTCAAATAATACGTGTTTTTATTGTTTAAAATATATAATGAGGTATATTAAATCTAAATCAAGCCTATAATATACTTCTGTGGAGACATTTCCTATGGCTCACTTTACTTATTCCTAATTATTATGCAGATATTTGAGAGATGAACATAAGCAGAAGAGCTGCCTTTTCTATAAGATATAAGCTATATTTCTATAAGATACACTTATCGAAATACGAAGCAACTTTTGGGTTTTGCTGGTTAGTAGGAATAAATGGTCCTCCCATCAACATGCACTTCATTCAGGGAAAGAGAAGTTTTATTCTACAGAAAAATGTCTTAAATTCTCCTAGCCAAGGTGGAAAAGGCATTTATCAATTCTAAGACAGTGTCATCAAATTTCAGAAAGTATTTATATAGTTGTCAGGGGAGCATTTGAGTAGAACCTAATTGTCTCTGTCTTCCTAGGAATATGCTTAATTTTATACTAAGTTAAGGGGAATCTGGTGACTGAGTTCATTGGGACTTTACGGATTATAAACTTTGTAGTGAATTTTCCCCAAGGCACAAATGACTAGAGTAACTGGTATCTATTTTCCAGGTGACAGGGGTTGGGAAATACCTTAATACATTTTTTATCTGTTTAAGCCAACATCTTATTGAACTCGTTGCCTGTATCAGTTTTGCATGACCTCTTTTTTCCTTTTTTTTTTATAATAAGGGCTGACACACAACTTTGGGGAGGAGGTTCTGAGCCATTTGCTATTTACACAGTGAAGTTTGTAAGAATCTTGGTTATCTTTTAAAAAAAAAATAAGAAGCATAGTATCTCTATGTTTACTTATTGTATCTCTCACCACTTACATGCCAATGCATAAAAGTAGGAATTCTATTTCTGATAGCTCATTTTTAATTGATTTATCAGAGACCAACCATGTACTAAAGAGAATTTGCATAGATACTTTCAGTAGTAATCTCTTTGTGCCACCTTCACATAGCCACTATTAAGGTTTATAATAATTCTAAATTATTACAATTTGTGAACATTTCAAAACAGTAAGTTAAATTTCAAAGCAAGTGTATTTTCTTGTTGTTTCTGTGGGGTGGGTTTTGCGTGCGCATGTGTGTGTGCAATTTGCATTTTAGTTAATTTTGATTGGATAGTAAAATGTTTTAGGCTTGGTTTCCAATTAGATAGTTTCTGTCAGAACTCTGCTCATGGAAATAGATGATGTGTAAATGAATGTGTATGACTGAATTCATTCAAACTATACTTTAACTAACTAACAGGATATGAACTGGATTTGTTTTGTGTGTTATAGTTTGCTGACCACTGCCTTAGAGGATAAAGGGCTGTGTACTTGTTGAACCAATTTGATGAGAAATCCACATGAGGGAACAGGTTCATTTTAATGCTGCCCGGGTCCTGACTGCCTATTTTCTAGAAAACAGCACCACTCCAATCAGGAGTGCTCTTGGTTTCTCTCCCTTATGAAGGAATTTTGAGATTTACCTACCAAAGGAGATAAGCCAGTGCCAGAAGCAGCCCTAGTAGAATAAAAGCAATGTTAATTCTATTTTCTCTATAGTCTCTTTTCTCTATTATATGTCAGTAGGGACAATCTTCATTACAAGCATATTTTAGGCATATTTTGAAAATGGCCTGATGTCTAGTTGACAAGTATTACCATACTTACGGCAGAGTGGAACTGTAGTCATCTGTAACTCATGATGAGCTTGGGGAGACGTTCTCCAATAGTTTCCGTGAGCTTTTGTTTAAGAGATCCGTTTTCTTATACTCATTGCTGTAAGTACTGCAGTCTAAGCAGGTGTTTACATATAAAACTCACT
Source organism: Dicrostonyx torquatus (assembly GCA_028555095.1). NCBI lineage: Eukaryota > Metazoa > Chordata > Mammalia > Rodentia > Cricetidae > Dicrostonyx > Dicrostonyx torquatus. The sequence goes on from JAQHUG010000176.1 coordinate 2,763,513, forward strand.
GGAAGTGTCAATGGAAATTTTAGTCTGTGCTGTGAACTTCGAATTATGCAGATCAGCATAAAACACTTTGTCACTTCAAATACAGTATCCAATTTTATAATGGCTAAGTAGTCAGAGACTGATTTTCTTCTTGTGTGTATATGTGGGTGTCAAAGATTAACATCAAATGTCTTCTTTTATTGCTCTCCGCCTTTATTTTGGGGGACAGGACCTTTCACGAAATTGGACCTCCTGGAGTAGGCTAGGCTGGCTGGCCAGAAACCCCAAAGATTCTCCTGTCTTGCTTCCCTAGACCTGAGGGTCCAGGTGTTTGTACACCCAGGTATTTGTGTGGGTGCTAGAGATCTGTATTGACGTCCTCATGTTTATAAAGCAAGAACATTAATAACTAAGTCATTTTCTAGTAAGAAAATTGTCGAAGTTTCTGATCTCACCTTTCCTCTTCTTTTAGCTCCACTGAGAGAAACAACTCCTGGAGTCTGACATTGAAACTGACATCAAAAGAAAGAGCAATATTATAGCTTGAAATCCCCTTTATCATGAGGAAAAAGATGACAATGTTGTTAATCATAGTAATGATTTTGACCCTATAGTTTTAATTCTCACTACTCTTCATAAAATGCTGTTTAAATACTGTAATTTTATGTGCATTGAAACAAAGATACTTCTGAAAGGTTGAAGGAAAGAAATCAAAATTTAAGTACATTAAATTAGGAAAAGAGACACTATTTAATCTATTTTCCTGATACTTGCCCTGATTTTTCTATAGGTAGCATGGTGTTTTATGATAGCAGATGCAGTTGAGTTGCTTTTGGCAATTACGACCAACAAATGCAAAATATGGGACGCAGCCTAGGTCTATAAAATTCAATCTGGGTAAAAGATAATTAAATACCTCTGAACAGTCATTCTTTTGTCACCAATTCTCAGGCAAAAGGCTTGCCCTTGTTTCGCCTGTGGACCTGCTCCAATCTTGACAGTCATTTCTACATAGACCTAACACTTTACAGTTTAGCACATCCGAGTGCTACTTTAAGGAACTTGTCATCATGTGCCTCTACTCACTTCTCTGTGATGTTTATATTCAGCTTGAAATAAAATGGGGAAATGACAGGGACATACTAGATCAAATGGAAAAGAGACAAACTCAAAATGCCCTCTGGAGAAGGGATGATGGCAATTTCAACTACTATCATTTAAAAGTATTTACGGTGGATGGGGAAAGCATTATTTTATATTTAGTTTCTCATTTAACCCTTATGTCATAAATTTGAGCGAGATGTTTTATTTGTATACCTTAAAGTTTGTCTGAAATTACCTGCTGATATGTTTTGATCTCAATGATGAGGCCTCCACTTAGTGCTTGAGTGGTAGTCCATTACTATGCACAGGATCTAAGACATAGCTAAGTAGGAGAACAGACAGACATTACTCAGTGTGTGGCACTGAGACTAACAGCGGTAGTATCTTCATTCCAGCCACGCTGAACAGAAAATACATTTCTGTTGGTACCATAAGCACATTGGGATTTTAAAAGCCCAGTTCTACACTTTTCTCAACTTTCTGGTAAGTAGTCCGAAGACCCATAGAAACATGTTTTCATCACAATGTGCACTGGGAAGCAAGATAAACAGGAACTACCACAATGTTTTGTAGACAAGAAGGATTTCCCTACTCCTGAAATCCATATTTCGAACTTGGTGGAGAGACTTGGACAGGAAGTGATAATGAAGTCCTATTTGGTGAGAATTTATCAAAGAGCAGGATTCAGTAGTCTGTAAAAAAGTCTGAAAACAGATAGGTGGAAACTCAAAAGCTTACAAATTTTAGAGGCTGACAATTACGTTTTGTTACTTTACTATGCAAATATTTACTAAAACTTTTCCTTCTTTGCTATGTATTTTATAGGCTACATGAGCAGAGAGGTAAACAGGGTTGAATATAGGAGTTTATGTTCACCCATAGCAATGCAGGTTAAGTATGTCTTGTCTGACAATATAGATTTCAGAAGCATCCATATTTGGGAGTATTTATACCGACTTTTAAAAGCCCAGAGCATTTTTTAATTTAAGATTTAATGAATAGCAATGCCCAATGGGTATTAAGAAACACTACTACAAAATAGTAGTTAACCTAATGGAAGACATACATCTAGTGAGCATCTGGGTTGTATTTGTATCCTGTAGCATTGAAAAATGATACAATATTTTTAAATGTAGAAGCTTTTTGAAGTGAATAATTTTGTCTAGATTCCTTTGTATCAAGTTTTAATGTCTAAGACTTGGAAGAAATCATTTGTTTCAAAATGTATACACTTGAACTGAGAACTAGCTACCCAGTTGTTATTTTAAATTATTGAAATAATTCCAAGATCGGTAGGTAATATCACATTAATAAAAGCAAGGACAAATACAAAAATCTTAGGGTTGGTTTACATTATTGTAGGCAATTTACTACTTCTGCTTTCCAGTAGTTTGCAAAATCTGTGTATGTTGTTGCTTTTAATATAACACATTAAAAAAAATAAGGTAAAGAGGGATATGTACATGCAAGCTACAGAGAACTGTTTAATCCATGTACTTCAGAGATATTTAGAAGTTTATCATGAAAAATCAAGTGTTGTCTATCTTGTCTGTAAAGGACTATGAAATTCATGACATCAATTCAATAAATAAAACACTAACATACTTTGTTCTATAATTTCCAAAGAAATACCAATGTATTTAGCTAAAACCCCAAAATATTAAAGCCAGTGTGAAGAATCATGTTCTTAGATTCTAGGAAAATGTACAAACTTTAAGACAATTTTAAATGAATTCCTAGAAGATGTATCCTAATATGGTAACGAGACAAACTGGAAAGTTAATAATGGAGGGATGAGAATGCAAATTTGAGGTGACGTCACAATATACTTGTCCTCTGTTTATTGCACTTGGATCTTCTGACAGGTTTGGAAGCCTGAGTCTAGCAGAAATTAGAACACATGTCAGTTTGGGCGCTCAGCAGCCTCTGTGGGTTTAGAAGGAAGTATTTATTCAGAGGCTTTGTTTCCTCTGTGCTGTACCTCATAGATGAAAAATACAACATGTGCATCTTCCATGCTGAGAAATAAACAGCAGCTTCACCCTCTGTAAACAGTAATCCAGTATGCTGGGCAAGATTTACAGATGCATCCGTTTAGATAAACAGTAAGAGGCCTCACTAATGATTAGTCCCTGTGTAAAAACTGTCACAATTGGTACTACACAGGCAAGCCTTTTCTGTCACCACTACTCTTTCTTCAGAGCCCAGGCAGTGTCAAACACATAGGAGGAGGCCAATTAAGATTTGTGAGTAAATGGAACAGAGGGCATTCTGGAGGTTTGGAAGAGGAACTTGCAGTGGTTCCCAATTTAGTTCTTTCTGCGGTGTGCAGAATTGCTACAAGTTAGGTCATGAAGCTCAGTCCAGGTCTGTGCAGGAAGCCAGGAAGAGAGGCCAAGGCTTGACCTTGTGGCTTTGCCAGCCGGTCGTCTATTCTGGCTTTGTTTCCTTCATGTGGAGAAGCAGATGTGCCTGCTTGATAGGGCAGAGGCCTGGGAGCCCCATGGTCTGGAGGAGGTAATATCCTGGTGTCCCATGCTTCCTGGGTGATTCATTAACCAGCCATGAGTGCAAGATCTGTCAATCACTTCTAGAAGCTCAGCCCCATAATGCTCTTGTGATAATGGGTTCAAAATTTAGAGAGAACAAAACTCATAGCAAATTATAAACAAAATAGTCTCAATATATACATTTTTGTAAAGTTAAAGCAAACTTATTTATAGCCTTACTATTCCTTTCTTTTAATTGCACATGAACATACTGGGTGAGCTTATCCTTTCGCTAAAATATTTATCATACATGAATCAGTTATAGGCATCACAGATCTCTTTTCCTCCTATTTCAGGGCAAACCTATCTCTTTTTATCCAAATCCTATATAGTCCTGTTTCCTTTGGGATCACTGCAGAGCATGTCATCTGACTGCACACATCGCTCTGAATTTGTTTTTCTGTGCAGTTATCTCGTGTTAAGTCTCTGCCTTGGCAAAAACTCTTCTAAAAGTCATTCCCGATTGCAGCTAAACAACTAATGAGGATGGTCCTATACTCATCTCTGTTTATTCCTCAGCCTCTACTGAGTAGCTTCTATTCTATCTCTCTTCCAAGTCTCCTCTTTTTTTTTATTCAGTTTACATAAGCCATCACCTCCAGATCCATAAGGTGAGTTTTACTGCATTTATCCTCTGTTCCATTTTTGTCTCCATAGCTCCTTTTTATTTCTACTCTTGTCAGTGGTTCTCAACCTTCCTAATGCTACAACCCTTTAATATGGGCCTCATGTTGTGGTGTCCCCCAACCATAAAATTACTTCATTGCTACCGCAAAGCTATAATTTTACTACGGGTATAAATCATATTGTAAATATCTGATATGTAGGATATCTGATATGCAACCCCCACAAGGGGTTGGGGCCCACAGGTTGAGAACTACTGCACTAAACACTATGTCTTGGTCTTCCCTGCAAGCCTTGGATCTCTTATCTGTTCCTTAAGGACATTTACATCATAAATCCCCTCTTTTGTCATTCCTTTCACCCTGTGACTGACTGAAGCTGTTTTACTTCAGGCAGGCCAACATCATTGTAAAACTAGAAGGCAAAGAATGTAAGAGGAGAATCACATTTTAGCCTTTGTGAAAACTGAAATACCACTGCTTGCAGTACTCCATGGCACCAATCACAACAAAATAGATCTCTTTCCCAGTGTAGGACACTTACCTAGCTATAGACTCAACTTTTATATATCTGCATGTTAAAAATTCAACTGTCATACACGTATTGCTTCATTAATTCCTTCATCCCAACATGCAAATGACCAGTAGCTTCTTCTATTTGGTAAGAATCCTTTACATAAATGTTGCCCTCACTTTGAATAAAGATTGGAGAGAAAGCCATCTCAAAGTTATATATTTGACTATGGGTAATGATGTGAGAAAATTTGCTATGCTAATGTTTGTCTGAGCTAAAAATTGACATAACATGCATTTTTCCCAACAGGGGCCAATCTCCTAAACAAGCCATAGTGCAGCATGCTTATGGGTTTTCTTATTAACACCATATGGGTGCTGACCCTAGAAGTTTCACTTCCCTTTACATACTGTGGCTCCCGTAGAAGATAGACTTCTTCACATTGGTTTCAAAATACTTTGTTTCAAGCACTTTGATCATCTTTATTATTGTAGAACTCAGTATCCATTTCAGAAAAGCAAACAATGGGCTTAAGAGATGGCTTATTAATTAGTAGGACATACTGCTCTTCCAGAGAACATGAGTTCAACTCCCAGCACCCATGTCAGGTAATTTATAATGACCTGTAACTCCAGCCCCAAGGACTTAAAGAGCCTCCTCTTCTGCCCCTCATGGGCACTGTGCTCACACGCATATACCAAGACATACATACACATGAACATAATTTAAATAAGTAAAATATTTTTTAAAAAAGGAATGGAAAGGTCTGTACTTTAATTTTCTTTTATATGGCTTCATTTTTTTCTTGTTTCACCAAAGGAATCAGTACCTCTATTATCATCAAATATATATATAATTGTATAGAATTCAGAGACAAATAGCATCCGTGTGTGTGAGTGTTAAATAGCCAACTGAATTTCACAGAATAGTTTCATGGATTCTGAAAGAGGCAAGAGAAAGAAGACAAATGTAAGGCCTAGAATATTTATGGAGGGCCATATTAGAGACAAAGAAGGGGATGTATTTTTAAGTGTGAAGCTAACACAATATATAAATGCACTGTTGAACATAAATTATGCTAAGTTAATCAGAACTTCTAAATTGGGATATAGTGATAAGAAAATTGGTACGGATATACAAGCTCACAAATATTATTGCAGATTTAATAAGATTGAAAAAAAATGTGTAAGCAAAGCAAAACAGTTTGGGTTGCTTTCCATCTTTATAAGATTGTTGTGTAATTTACAAGATTAATATGCAAGTTAAACATAATTTCCTTTTCCTCTTATGGATTAATGAAATCTCTTCTTCTCATGGGTAAACTGAGTAATTATACATTCTCTGATAGAAAAAATGTTTTCGCAGAAATGATATTTTTCTGACATCACTAATTTAGTTATTCTCTTTTATGTAAGATATGGTTGAAACTATCACATTCTTCTAAGTATTTCTAGATGATACAGTCTTTCGCTATTCGAGTCTATATTTTATAGCCCAATTGAAAGATCATTCTCTCAAATCTTCAATCACTTCATCTCAGATTTCCTGTGGGTCCTGGGCTATTTTATACTTGGAAATGATTTAGGAAGAAAGCCAGAACGCAAAACTGCAGTGCCATTCATTCAGTGCTTGGGTCTCCAGTGATTTCTGTGCTGTCTTTAAATGAATATGGAAGACGTTGCCCTGCTTCTGCCAAATGCACTGAAGCTTTTCTGCATGTGTTTGATTCACTATGACCATTGCCTTTCGTGTGTTAACAGTGGTTCTTTCAGTTTCCTAGGCAGCAGATAATCATCTCCTACCAAACTATAATCTGCTACTGTAAACATTAGTATCATCTGTGCTTTAGTCTTATTGTTGTTCGTGTGTAAAAATGGGTGGGATCTGTAGTTCAATTACTTGTACTTGTTCCAAACCACCTATTTGCTATTGATGGGAACAATATCCGTTCATTCGTCCCATATATTTAGGAAGACTTTTACATTAGTCTCTTAGCTGATATAAACATGAGTCCCCAGACCAATGTCGATTGCAACTTTTTCACTTCCTGCCCCATGACTGAACACCTCCAAGTATTATCAGGTTGTTGCACAGATGTTTTTTGAGCCTGAGGAGAACGAATTGAGAATGTAGCTCAATGAGTATAAATCAACCCTCAGAAGAGATAAAGTTAAAGCACAGAAGTGGGACCTGGGTCAGAGATGATCTTTTTTTTTGCCACAATAAAAGCAATTCTGCATTAATGACAACACATTTGCAAGAAGCACCATATGATGAAATGTATATTTGTGCATGGTGTGCATGTGTGTGTTGGTAGGGAGCTAATCTATTGATACATTATCATTGTTAGTGAAATATACTATTCTTTGCCATGGAGCATGTTGTTGTGTTGAGTTTCTGTGTTATTTTACTGCAACGATTACCCAAACATTTCCAGAAAAGAAAGGTGAGGATTGATTTGTCAATGCCTGAGGCCCTTCCCAACTTGTGGCTGAAAACCATGTTTGACAGTGAGTTGTTTGGGCCTCTAAAGGAATTTTCCCACAGAAAGGATGTTCTAACTGGCAGGCTCCCAGGACCGCCCACAAATTCATTTAACCATAACAGAGCTGACCAGCTCTGTCAGGGCTAGAGTTAGTTTCCAAGTGGGAAGTCAGCCTAGTATTAATAGCACAGTTCCAGCTGAACTGTGGACCCAGTGGACTTCTGATGGGTCGGCCTGGGAACCAAGGCCGTCTTTGTAACACTTGCGGGAAATAGATTCCTTGGTAAGAATGGTGGGAAGTGAATACTGCAGTGGCCCCGAGGACCATGACTTCCCATTTTCCATTTCCACTCTAATCATTACCAACTCAGTATCCAGTGCGGAGAGATCAGGATGACTCCTATGGGACTCCTTCTCTCACCTTGAAGTCTAGAGAGCCTACTCTGTTGCTGATCTCATTCTGTTGGATTGACTGTTCCCATGTACAGGATATTTGTAAGTTGAGTGTTTCTAGGTCACCTGTATTTAATTATGTGGTATGGATGTTTACTTTACAATAGTATCTCTTTGTTTAGACAAAAAAAAAATTAAAATTTAAGTCTGTTAGTGTTTTATATTTTTAAAATTCATTTGGACTTATTTCAGCTTAAATTGTTCGTGTGCTTCTTTAATGGTTTAACAGTATTATTTCTGTGCAAATAGAAAGGATACGCACAGTTGCACAAAGGTACCATTCTCCTTATGTGGGAGGAACTTGGACAAGTGGGTCGTGTTCTCTCTCTCTCTCTCTCTCTCTCTCTCTCTGTCTCAGGTATGTTGTTCATATTCAACATACACTTTTAGAAATTAAAAATTGTATTTGTTCTTGGGAGTTTTTTTTACCTACTTATCTATAAATATTTTAGCCTATGGAATATGAGAATGAAAAGCTTTTTCTTTTCAAGGAGCGCTTCATTTTTCTTTTGACTTTAGTAGTGCTGGGGACTGACACATGCTATGCCACGTAGGTCTTTGACTTGTACTTAAAAATCAGCAAAATTATTTTTAAAGTGGAACTAGTAAATTTTTTATACTAATTACAAGTAAATTCCTCTGTAATATAAGACTTGCATTAAAGTTGCTTTATAAGGTTTATGATAATGAAATATTTTTCCTTTTTTTCATGGTTTATGCATTGTGGAATTAATCCTGTCTGGGTAAATAAAAATGCATGAATTAATAAATGAATAATGAATTTAAAATATACATCACCTAAAGTACTAAATTGTTGAGACTTCTCTTCATGTTTCTAAAATACACTGTTTTTTCTAGGACTCTATTTTGGGACATAGTCATCAGCACAAAAGGACCATTTCAGCATGAAATTAAATCTGCCTTTAAAATATTTTATTTCTCAGATCTGCCTCCCACACCATTCTTTTGAGCCCCATGTTATCCCTATTATACAAAACAAAACAGGAATACTAGGAATTCTACAAGGATCTAAGGGAAATAAAATTAGAGCACAAAACAATCAAAGCACTTGGCCTGTTCTTTCTAAATAGTTCATCCACAGGAGGTGATGGAGTGTCAGAAATGCTAAATTATCACCCAGACTCATAGGCTTGTTATGTCATTGGTTCAGCAAATAGTGTATTATGTTCCTATACCGAGTCAGGTTACCGAGCTGGATCAAAGACTCCTGTGACATGATTTCTGGCTTGGAAGCTTCCAGAAGAAACTGATAATGAGTCTTTGCCTCCAACCCAGCATTTATTCCCCTATCCCATGACTAGGGGGTCTTTTCTCTTTTCCAGGATCTTAGAAGGTTGAGAATGTAGTTCTCCTTTATATTTATACTTCCCCCTTGGTGCGCCATGTTTGAAATGGGGCTGCATGAGCTGGCCTGTGAACCCAAACCACCATGTTTTGTTTCTGTGGGAAAATGTGTGTGGACTCACCACTTTGGAACCATCTTACACAGTTACAGAAACGAGGAGTGCCTGGGTTAGAAAATAGGAGTAAAAATCATTTAGGGCTCCTCCCAATCTCCATGATATTGACTAATTCCTGTGGTGGGGATAAGGGGAAATCCCTTCCATCCTGAAGGCATTATGAAATAAGATACAAATTAATGAAGATACATTTTCAAATGTGTATAGAAAATGGTCTTTTCTTCAGGTCATAAATATTCACCATTTCATTCACAAAAATCATATTTCAGAGAGTGCCCATACTAAATTGTTTGTTTTTATTATGAGGCCAAAACTTTTATCAGAGGAATGCAGTCCATTTAACCTGTATTCACTGCATGATATCTGGGCAGAACTCATTAATACTATAGTCAACATAGTTGCCATAAAGACAGGTATCAATTTCTTCTTGGAGCCCTGAGGGCAAGTGAAGCAGAAGTGAGGGAACGATTTTCTTGGCATCCCAAATTCTAGCAAGTATTATTTCCCCATTTCTCTTCCGTAATCTGAATGTTGTGAGTACTGCTCTTTCACCTCCATTTTCACCTGCTTGATTGGGTGATACTGGTATATACAATAAGGACGTTGAAAATATATAAGGAAACATGAACTTGAATTGAACTGCAGTAGCTGTTTCACCACAGTTTAAAGAAAATATGATTATGGTTACCTTAGCAACCGTAGCTCTGCACTTGCTTTGTTTTATTACTTACTGTTTTCTTATTTTAGTATCATTTGGAGGAGAAACAAAAGGAAAAATATCATTAAAGTATCACTTTCAAATTATGATGTATTGAGGCAGCTGGGAATGATACAATTTCATATAGCTATACAACTATCTCCCTTTCTTAAAATTTCCTGAAATGCTGGAATATGCAGATATAAGAATTGAAGTAAAAACGAGCTATTAGTAAGTCAAAGTCTAAATATCCTTGCTCTCTATAGAGTTAATTAGTTTTAAAAGACTACAAAAGGAATTTTTTCATTGTATTTTTCTTGGGCATACAAGTATGGAATTTATTTTTCTTTAATGGGAGAAAGATTTTTGGTCAGTAACTTTTGTAATTACTTTGGTTGTTATTCAGTACAAATGTATGTATACCCAAAATTGGTTTATTCTAGAAAAGTACCAAGTTGATAGCTTGTCAGTGACATTTGAATATTATTTTCTATGTTAGTTACTTTTCTCATTACTGGGACCAAAGTACCTGATATAAACAACTTAAGAGAGGACAGGGTTATTTTTATTTTTATTTTATTTATTTATATATTTGGTTTTTCAAGACAGGTTTCTTTGTGTAACATCCTTGACTGTCCTGGCACTCACTCTGTAGACCAGGCTTTATGTAGGCATTAGATCTATTTGTCCGTGTTCAATGGGTTGTGTAGGTATTGTTTCTAGCAATGGTGCCTTGCCATCAGTTTGTGGAAAGCAACCTCTAGTTTGGGAAATAGCTTAGATTGTTTGAGGATTCCTAAGGGATCCCTTTAGCCAACAACTTGATTAGATGTACCCCAATCCTGGAACTGGAAGCTTCATTTAGTGAGAAGAGACTAGTTTTGGCTCAGTTAGCCCCCATTATCTGATGATTTCATTTAGATCACCTCCATATATGTATATATTTTAGAAAGCTTCTACTGTATTAGGTTTCCATACTACCCCTCAAATGACCCTTAATTCATCCTCCTATCCCAGCCTAACCCCATCAATCTATAACTTATTTGTTCTATTTTCCTTTCCTAAAGAGACATATCTATCTTTCCCAGTGCCTTCCTCTATACCTAACCTCTGTGGTTCTGTGAACTGTAGCTTGGTTGTCAATGACTTAACAGTTAATATCTACATATAAGTGAATTATAAGTGAATAATACAATAATTCTCTTTCTGTGTCATGGCTACCTCTCTTGGGATAATTTTTTTCTAGGTCCATCCATTTACCTGTGAATTTCATGATCTGATTTTTTTAACAGCTGTTTAAATGCACCACATTTTCTGTATCCATTCTTCTGCTGAGGGACATTTAGGTTCTTTGAAATTTCAGTCTATTATTAATATAGGAGCAATGTACATGGTTGAGCAAGTACCTTTATGATAGAATGAAATATCCTTTGGTTATATGACCAATGGTGGCATCACTGGCCATTTCAGATTCAAAATGTGATTTTGAAGTATTAGTAATATATGCTGTTTTAGGGCTTCCTTTAGACTACATCTGCTTTTGTAAAATAAAAGGTAGTATTGATTATTTCTTATAGTTATTCTTTATATTAAAAGCAAAATACAATGTAAATGTGTATAACAGTTTGAATGGTGACGACAAAACCTGGATAGGGCCCTAAAGCCTTTGTCTCGTTACCAAACTGTTTCCTAATTCTTCTTACATATTAATGTATTTCAAAATTAGTTGAGAAAATCCTTTCTTGATGATTTTATGCACCACAGGTATGTGGTGAGAACCAGATTATTTTCAATTATTCCCAGACAGTGACTACAGATGTAGTCAGTGGGCTACAGTTGGGCAGCTCCTAATCAAGGAGAAAAGGGTTTTGGTGTGATTAATCTGCCCACACCCTTCCCCCCTATAGAAGTGTAGAGCTTCAGGCAAATGGATGGTTTGAAAACTTGTGCCTGAAAGCCTATCATCTCATATTGCCTTTTGTGAAAATTGTCCCATTTGATACCATAACTACTTGCTATTGGAGAAAAATGCAGAGGCTGTGCAACTTTTTGACTTATTAAATAGATAGGCAGATTATTTCACAATAAGTTTCTTCATTTAACAACTGTTAGAATATATGAAAAAATATAATTCTAAAATTTCTTTTAAGGATGGGAAAATTAGAACAGTTCTTCAGTGTCAAAGGCCCAGTGCCCTTCCTACATAAGCCCACAGCATAAATTGAGGAAGATATGGGATGAAACAACTTTGCCCCTATGAACTGTTCATTCCTATGGGCACCTATAGTCACTTTAAACCAATGAGGATAATTCCTTCTCCCTGTCCTATATTCTTTCGAGTTTTATTCAAGCTAGTTTCAATATCCTAAGTTTTAATCCAATATTATAATAAAAGAAGAAAAATATAGGAAAACCAATTTTAAAAAAATCTATGTATTGGTTATTCAGATTAAATAACGATTAACATTTGTTATTGTTTGCCTTGGGTATTTTTATGCTTTTTAAAAAAATATAGACACAGATGAAACCTTTGATAAGAAGTTTTTCTGTTGTGATAATTTATTCAGAGTCTATTTTTTGTCTTTTCCACTTACTAACATTAATTGTTAAAAGCCAAAATATAATAATTAATTATATTTCATATTTTTATATATTCAGAGTATCTTTGTTACTTAGTGTAATGGTTTTGATATTATTTTGTATGACTTTTTTCATCAAGGTCTAACTAAATATTACCATGATCACCATGACCTAACCCGCAAGGGAGCCTTTGAAAGCGCCCTGTATTTCCTCCATATTGGGAATGGCATGTTCCTTTATGACAGCGTGAACACTAATCATCCTAATTCATAATAAAGGGCTAAATGCAGCTTTTTCAAAATTTCCATGGCAACTTTAAAAAGATGCATTCTTTTCTCTGCTGTCTTTAACACAGTCATTAGCTTGTTGTTCAGATGCTTTCCAGAATGCTGTCTCTATTCATTCTGCATGGTGGTTGGAATAAGTGGCATTACAACTATCTCCCACATAAGAAAATTGAGATCACTATGGTGTCAGCACAGTTCTTGTCAATCTAAATTCACCTTTACTTCTCACCAAACTTTACAAAAGTACTATTCTTAAGCTCCACAGAGTTGATACAAATCAACTGTGCTGAGCTAGATCATGAGCATCAGTATTTTTAAATGATTCTACTGTGAGACCAAGGTTGAAACCCCCAATGAATCGGTGTCAACATCACTGAACCCTACAGTTTTCAACTGAAGGCCATTTTATCCCAGAAATATAAATTAATTGGACATTTTGATGTGGAAGGGAGCTACAGACATCTATTAGCGAGAAGTTAGGGGTGCTGCTAAGTATCCTCTTGTAGCAGGCTTTTTCTTTTGGGCCACCAACAAGCCTCTAAATCATGACATTGAGACTTATTATTAGTTTTGAATTTTTGGTCTAGCTTAGGCTCCTTTCTGACTATCTCTTTTAAATTAACCTGTTTCTCTTTATCTGCCTTTCATTTTTGGGCTTTTTTACTTTTCTTTACTCCTGTATATCCTACCTTCACTACTTCCTTGAGTGTCTGTCTGGCAACTACCTGGCTTCTGGCCCCAAGAATCTCTCTCTCTTTCTTTCTCTCTCTCTCTCTCTCTCCTTCTCTCTCCCTCTTTCTCTCTCTCTCTCACACATTCTCTTCTCTTGTTCTTTTTTCATTTTTCTAGAGTCCTCCTTCTATTCATTCTCTCTGCCTGACAGCCCCACCTATTCTTTCTCTTGCCTAGCTATTGGCTGTTCAGCTTTGTATTAGACCAATCAGGTGCTTTAGGCAGGAAAAGGGAAACAAATGCAACTCATCCTTACATAATTAAACACACATTCTTACATTTTTAACAAATGCAGTATAAACAAATGTAACACATCTTTACCTAGTTAAAATAATATTCCACAACACCCTGAATATCATTGAATTATCTGGCCCCAAGACACTAGGATGCTGTGGCTGAGGAACTGTAATTTGGCTGATAAGTGATGGATTGACTTTTTCTAACTCTATATACAAATTAGTTCTGATCTTATTGATACTGCTAATGAAATGAATTTTAAACAGGCTGCTCTTCAAACCTAAAATGTTTACAATGACTGTGACTGTTCTGTTTATTAGGATTCATGTGATCTTATGTTATAGCCATACAAGGATTATCAGATATTTGCATATTAAAATTTTGCTACACTTGTCCAACTATCAAAAGTAACATAAAACTAAAATCTCCATCAAAAGCTCCTGCAGGTCTTGTAGAAACCACTGCCTACTGATCATATTCTTAACATCCAGCCAGTGAACCAGGGTTGGATTACAAACACGTGTATTTCTAAGCTCCATTGAAAGCTCCTGCAGATCTTGTAGAATCCACTGCCTACTAGTACTATTCTGAACATCCAGCCAGTGAAACAGGGTTGGATTTCAAACATGTGTATTTCTAAGCTCCATCGAAAGCTCCTGCAGGTCTTGTAGAAACCACTGCCTACTAGTCCTATTCTGAAATCCAGCCAGTGAACCAGGGTTGGATTTCAAACATGTGTATTTCTACACTTTCTAGATAGGTATACACTCCTGGCTTAGAGAACATACCTTGAGAATAAGTAATATAGAGAATGTATCACTATTAGATTTTTATAGGGATAATAATGCCAGGAAGCATTTGTGAGCACTGTAAGTTAATACAACACAAAACTTAGTTTATCATAGTACACGACTTGAAATACGGTTCTTTAAAGGGAGTGCAAAGGGCTCTGAAATGATAAGATTGTAATCAGAAGCATCCTGTAGTATCAAGGGTTTGGCTCCGATTCTAAGAACAACTTGAGTTGCCTCATAAGTTTGGTGAAGAACAAATCTAGTATTGAAAATGGACGGCTTCCTACCTTATCAGAAATGGAACGATGTTAGCTTAATGAGGCACTTGCGGTTCATTGAAAAAGATGTTACTTTCTATCATATTGAATGAGATTTGTACATATTGTAAGTAGTTGCTTAATTAAGAAATGATTCATGCAAAACCTCCCTAAACTTTGAACTGATTAACATATGACTTGTCAAAGGATAGATGATATATCTACATTTTAAGGAAATGTTTTATCTCTTTAAAAATCAAATATTAAATTTCTAATTAATTGAATTATTGGCTACAGTGGATGAGTAATAGTAAAACATGAAGTCGGAAACTTGTATCCAGCATTTCTAAAACAAGTCAATTGGCCAATCACAATTAACAGACAACAGTGACTCTAAATGTTTTGTGAATGTGAGTTAGTGTCCTCAGGTACCAGTCTTAACATCAGTGACTTTTCTCATTACTGTGACAAAGTACCTCATAAGAGATCATTTAGAAAGGAATGGTTTCCTTTCTCTCACAGTTTTAAGGTTACTCTCTTTCACAGTGGAGAGGACATGGTGGTAAGCATGGCTTTAGGTGAGGTGGCAGGAGTATGAAGTGACTGGTCACGTTTTACTATTTGTTTAATCTGAGACTCCAGAATGATACCACCTGCATCCAGGGTTGATCAGCTTTCCTCAGTTGAACCTTTCTTGAAACAGACTTATAGACATAGCTAGCGGCATCTTCTAGGTAATTATTCAGGGAATTAGTACCTACCCATTATTCCTAAAGCAAAAAGAGTATGGAGGACACTATAGTTTACTTTTATCTGTTCTGAATGCTTTATAAATCCCCCAATAATGGTAGTTTTGGCACTTTTTACAATTTTGCATTTCTTACTTAATATCAAGTGATAGTTATGTTTTGTTAGAGCTTATTTATACAACTACTGTGGTTGAGTCTTATAAAATTTCATATATTAGAAATTTAATTCTCACATTTGCATATCAATGGTATTTGGAACTAGACTACCATAGCATTAATGTCTTTAAAGAAAAAAATGAAAGACCTCAGATGAACCAAATCTCTTGCAATGGTAACTATGAGTGAAATAGATCTCATTCTTTATAAATTACCCTGTTTCAGGTGCTGTATCATAGAAATAAAAAAGGCACTAACTATAGGTAAATAAGAAGTCTATGTATTTCTACAGTTCATTAATTTGAAATCATATGTTACAATCTCATTTAAAGTTAGGATCGGAGCTAAAGAGGTAGCTCAGGGATTAAGAGCACTTGTTGCTCTTGCTGAGGACTTGTATTTAATTCCCCGCACCCATTGTTAATTCACAATCATTCTTAACTTCAGTTACAGAGTACCTAGCACCAGTTTTGACCTTTACAAGCATCAGACATACACATGATACATATGTATACATGCTGACAAAACACTCATATATGTAAAATAAATAAAAAATCAGTGGACCTCAACCCCACACAAAGAACTACAGACAACTAAAGAATGCTGAAAAGTAGGAGAAATTGTCTTCCCCAGGAAAAAACACAACAACACAATTGGCATCCAATACTAAATTCTCAGCCCTGAAAACATTGTGTGTGTATGTGTGTGTGTGCAATGCTTACTGACAAAGTATGTTATATTTAGAAATAAATAAGCATATACATGTACACATATAACAACAATTAGTGGGAAAAGAAGCCATGAATTTGAAAGAGAGCAAGGAGAAGTGTACGGGAGAGTTGGAAGGAAGAAAAGCAAAGACATATTGGAATTATATTATATTCTCAAAAAACAAAAGAAGTAATAAAAAGAAACACTCACACAGAAATAAATCTTTAAAAATTAATAAAAATAAAGTTAGCATCATTGTAGAAATGACTCAAATTATACTACCCACTGTGAAAACTTTTAGCTATAAGTTTAGGGGCTGACAATAAATAAACTACCAAAAGAATTTTGACACCTAACTAAGTCTTTCCATTGTGTTGATGATGACATGAATGACAGTCATCAAGGCGACTCCCAAAGAAGAAGTAAATGACACTATTTCAAAATAGGGTATAAAATTTAAACTGCTCAGAGAAGTTAAATCTTAGAATTAAAAAAACAAGTGCCTGTGAAGGCAGTTCTACTATTGTGTGTTTAAGAGCAAGCCCAGAGGTTGCTATGACATTACTTGTGCGTGCATGGCAACAGGGTGAACTGAGTGATTCAGCTTGATAAAAGAGGAAATTAGCTCACCATTTCCCTTTCCCTAAATCAGAGTCAGATACTCAAATATTTCATTTTGAAATGGTATATCCATCAACATACTCTAATGGATGAAAGTCAGTCGTGGGGGTGGGTGGGGGAAAATCATAATCTGAAATGTGTATATCATGTGCTTGCCGCAGACAATGCAACTTGTGTTTAAGGAATCTAATATCTCCATATCCTTTCCCCTAATAGGATGGGGTTTCTCAGTGGCATATGTTGGGGGAATATACAGGGATGAGTAATACTTTGGCAAAGGACAGCAATCTATCAGCCCATATAACTTTGTTCTAATGAAAGTTGATCATGATGCAAAAAAAAAAAATAAAACCAGGAACACTGTTTGGCTATGAAACTCTAATTCCCTGTGTGTAACAGCCCTCCAGGGAAGGGGTAGGTTTTGCCAGCATAATATGTGAAGTTTAGTCATTAGCAACCACACAAAGCAGAGGTCAGCTGTGGGTGTATCTGTGGGAGGCACCGTTATGAAATCAACCATCAGCTACTGCAGCAGTGAGGTGATCCAACACACAGAGCCAAATGTCACAAATAAATGCTGACATTTTATCACATGACGATTTTCAGTATTATTTTACCACTGTGCCTTTTCTTACATTGTTTGTCTTTGACATCTTTATTTTGTTTCCCATTTCCTTTCTTTTGAATAATAAATGAAAAATGAGGAAGTAAGGTTTGAGTCAGTACTTGACCACGAATACAGGAAGTTAACTAAATCCACCCCCATCCCCTTCTCCCCCACAAAACATACAAAAGCAAAACCGATGAACCTAGATTTGTTTGGGGTTGACATGAGTTTGAAGATCATAAAAGTTTTATTTGCTTTTAAAATTGAGCATTTTGAAGAGTAAAATCCCATGATTTTGAAAGAAAATTTTACTACATACTCCTTTTTGTGTGTGTGTGTATGCTTGTATGTGTGTATATTGGGTGGATGTGGAAGGTTATAAAATAACTTGTGTGTGATATGGTTCTCTACTTCTACCATGTAGGTTCCATAGAGTCATCTCAGCTCAGTTCATCCAGCTTGGCAGCAATTGCTGAACCATCTAACTAGCCCATTTTGTGACTTCAATAAATGCATAAAATTGATACTACTCACTACCGATCAGGGGCTTCTATCATAAAATCCAAATTCCCTCATGATGCCTCTTTATTGTCGACCCTTATCCCTTTAGGGCCCCTGGCAATCACTGAGCTGCTAGGATGATCCTTAACTGGGGCTGGAGAGATGGGGTACCTGTTAAGAACACTGCCTGCTCTCCCAAAGGTCCTGAGTTCAATTCCCAGCAACTACATGGTGGCTCACAACCATCTGTAATGAGATCTTGTGCCCTCTTCTGGCCTGCAAGGGGCTTATGCAGGCAGAACACTGTATACATAGCAAGTAAATCTTTTAAAAGGGTGGTGGGGTGCTAGAGAGATTGTTCAGAGATTAAAAGTACTGGCTGCTGATTGCTCTTCCAGAAGTCCTGAGTTCAGTTCCCCGAAACGACATGGTGACTCACAACCATCTATAATGAGATCTGGTGCATACATGCAGACAGAACACTGTTTATCTAATAAATAAATCTTAAAAATCTTTATAAAAGAGCTTTTAATTATCTTCCCTACTGAATTCATTCATGTGATAGCTGTTCACTCTGCTATATTGAGGTCTAGAGAAGAAAATGAAATCAATAAATGAGATACAAACCAAATTAAATCAGTAGTTTCAAATTGTAGTAAAAGGTGTATAAAAATCAGGCAGATTTCTATGATAGCATATTAGAAGGCAAGCTCTAATTTAGATAATATTAGAAATGGTTGCTCTAGAATGTCCTTTAATTGGAGAACCAAAGGATGGCAAAGAGCCAACATGAAAAGTTGAAAACATGAGACAGTCATTGCAAGTAGAGGAAACAGAAAGCCAAACAGAGATAGTTTTCTCCTGAGAGATGAAAACAATGGTATGGGGTGTTGTGGACAAACAGGCACAGAATACATAAAGTGTATACAACACTATGCTGTTGCAGGAAGATCATTTTGTTGAATTCAGATGAGCATCTAATTGGGATGATTAGATAGGTATTTTTAGATATTTGTATACATTAGTAGTTTTGAAACACTGTCGTAAAATACATACTTAAGGTAGTGAGTTTTAATTTGGCTCATGGTTCTGGGGGTTCAAGTTCAAAAATGGAGTCCCTATTTCTTTCACCTACCAAAGCTAGTACAAAATGATAAGCAAACAAAGCAAACTATTCACACATGCAGTTGGAGCACAAAAGAAACAGATTTCAGTCTGAAAGTCCCTCTTGAAGAGCGTATCCCCAATGACCAAATGACTTTCACCTCTTAAAATTTCACTGCACTCTCCAGCTAGGATATGATTCTTTTCTTCATAGGTTTTGGGAACAGTATCCATACTAAATATTTATTAGTGTACAAGACTCTAATATAGGGAATCCAGAATGAATACAAATCATTGAATTCAGTATGAATGGAGGATTGGGTTTGAACAGCAACTGTGGAGCTGGAGAAGAAACAACTTTTAAATGTTATTTTAGAAATAGAAAACTACAAGCCAAGCATGATGCACAATCCTTCTCCAATTTTCCACACACCCTGAAAGTCTTATCCAGCAGGGATAAGGACTTCCCAGTAGTATAAATGAAATATCAGCTCTAGTCTTTCCTTTCCTTGGGTATGTACCCTAGTCCCTCCCCAAGGCATGTGCAGAGTCGCCAGGTGATAAGGAGCAGCTGGGTACTCAGAAAGCAATATCATGCCCAAGCCATCCTTCTATGCAAGAATAAACTATAAAAAAACCAGCTAGGCTGATCTTTTGAAAGGAAGAACAACCCTAAAATGGCAGTAGCTTGGCTCACCTGAGGACAGTCACTCACGACAATCAATATTGTAGCTCAGATGAATGGTGCCTGACTGGAAACTGGAATAGGAAAATTGAAGCAAACTACCCCAAATATTCTTCCTAATTCTCTTGGGTGGAATCATTTGAGGTTCCCCTTTTTTAATCTGTTAAAAATGATCATAGTAAGCATTTCACTAAATTAAAAAAAAAGTATGTCCACCTATCTGCCTTTTCAGAAAAATTGCTAGTGGAATAGTTTCCTGGTGGCTTGCAACTTGAAAAGGCTGCAGAAGCCAGGCGATATCCTTTAAGCCCTCTTAATTTTGTGACTGATCAAAATATTCTTATTTCTGTCTGTGTTTGAACAATATCTTGGACAAGAGAGTGCCAACATCATCTAATTTTCATCTCCCATGTTCGGTGACTATTGAAAGAGAAAGGAAAATAACTTTGAAGTTGGGGTAATTGTCTAGACAGTCCTAAAATATCTACTCCCAGGTGCACAGGAAGCTGTAAAATGCAGACAAAGCATTAGAGTCCTTTGCCAAAAAGTCGCTTTGTTTTAATTTTGCGCAAATTTTAAAGGAGATAATACCAGAAGATGGAATTCTATTAATTATGATCAGCGGTTACATTCAGTTATCACCACTTTCTTCACATGGAAGTATTCTGTCTTCTAAATGAAATTATAAAATTATTTTTTGGATAATTTTCATGTTTACTTGGAATTTAAATAGTCCAGAGTTAAACATTTAGCTGGATGACACACTCATAAGCAGTTACAAGGATGGAAGCTCTCCCCAGTGTTACCACAAGTCCAGCCACATAGACTATCAGAGACTTTCTGCTATTGGCCCATCCTGTGCTCATAAGCTACTTGCAGTGTAATTCTATATTGTCTACGTTTTGTTCTCTTGCCTTATGTTTGTTAGCAGCAGGAAAATGTTGTACATTAAAATGAATAAATATATCCTTACATCTAAGGCTCATGAGTACTAAAATAAATGTCATAGAAAGCTGTGAATGGAATATACAAAAAAGGAACTGATGACAAAAAGGCCAGTTTCTGAGAGAGGGATCTGAGAGGAGCATTTTCATGAGAATGGAAGTAACATAATAAGGATCACTGAGTATGAACATGGAGTTTCATTCTTGAAAAGCACTGTAGCTAAGTTTTTAAATTTTACTAAAGGAAGTGAAGTGAAAAGATTAGGGTGTGACAGTAATTGCATCACTTCAATATATTCTCAGGTTTAGGTACTCCCCTTTCATTGGTTGAGCAATTTGCTCAGTTCTGTTGGTTGCTTGCACATAACTTCATGGTTAACTTTTAAATATGTAAAGGAAGTGAAGGCTATGATTTCTTTATTCAGTTCCACTTACCTAAGGAAGCCAAATCAACAAATAATGGATGAAGTGAGATGCCTGTATTAGACTGAAAGAGCCTCTTTAGGCTAACTTTGGGGTCTTCCAAGCTAACATAGCAGAAGAGTAACATACAGTAAATATATACAGGAACATACAGTAAATCAGTAACAGAAATACTGGCTTCACATGGAGGATTTTAGTGATCCATATGCCATCATTGTAAAACAAAAATGCTGGACAAAACCCAACTCTTTTATGGGAAGAGGAATTGATTTTGGTTCATGATTTGAAGATATATAATTCTTTATGGCTGAGAAGGCATGGTAGCTAGAGAGTTTTTGGCTATGACAGAACAACTATGGAGCTATCTGCTCACACCTCGGTGGATTAGGAAACAAAGCAGAGAGGTGAATGTGAGAACATATTAGTTTTCTCCTTTTTTCTATTTTAGTCATTCAGGACTTCAGCTCATTTATGGTTGACTTTCTCCCTTCAGTTAATGCTCTACACACACACACACACACACACACACACACACACAGAGAGAGAGAGAGAGAGAGAGAGAGAGAGAGAGAGAGAGAGAGGTCTACCTCAGTCCAATCAAATTGACCATGAAAATTAACCATCACAGTACCTGACTCGATGCCTTGATATTGCAGCTTGTAGAGAGCTTGTAGAGTCATGGGTTTCTTTTGCATATCTTAAGCATGGATTGCTCATTTATTCTGAACAGTTAATTCATTATTCATTTCTTTTACTTGTTTTATTTAACAAACTTATAAATTCAGAACAAGTGCCAGAAATTATTCTAAGAGCTGCATACTGGAGCTTTTGTGGCAGCTCATTTTTATCCTCAGAACAAATCTGTATTAATTATAGATTACAGGTCAGGAATCAAAGACTCAGAAAGGATGGCCTCCTTTCCCAAAGTCCTTTCAAGATCAGTTTGCGGATAGCAGTTTTTCTGAACATATATTCCTGTGTGTTTGGCTAGAGCCCTAAGGCAGACTGCTTGACAAAGCTGAGTCAGGAAACAAAAAGGATGCTTCTGACATACTGACAGTATCAACTGGTTTCATGCCTTCCTTGTGTCCTTTTAGAAAACATTCTTTAGGAAAAAAAAACATGCTTAACACATCATGACAGAAGATGCAAACATGTACATGGTCTGTGAAAAATGAGAACAATTCACAAAGGAGGCAAATGTGCCCAAAGTGGCACAGATGAAAAATTTAGGGAAGAGAAAACAAAGGAGGGTTTTTCTCCAGCTAGGGAAAGGACAAGAGGACTGGAGAGTGCTGTTTTCGAGGGATGGTATTAGAATAGACTCAAGAGAGGCAGCGTTGAGATGTGAGAGGAAGTCACAGCTCGTTGACCTAATTGATTCCTATTACTGCAAGAGTGTGTGATCTACAATGGGAGAATAGGGCAGTGGATCAGATGGGAACAAGTCATGAGGGGGAAAGTCTTAAGAAAAGAGATAAATCCTAAGAGAGATCATGCTAAATCCATGGTACTCTGTGAAACACTATGAATTTTCCTTTCCTTTCCTTCCCTTCTTTTTTTGAGTATCCTTGTACACACCGAGGAATGATGAAATTTTATAACTAGATAAATGGCCTCATGAAAATTCTGATGCAAAAAAATGATCTTGGCAGGGAACAGTAGTGAATAGAGAAAGGCAGATTTCAGGCTGGAAATATGCTTATTATATGGGTCTTTGGAAAATGTTTCAAATATTTTTTTTGAAAACTAAGTATATGTCTATAGGTGTAAATCAGTGATACAGTGTCTACCTACTGTGCATGAGGTCCTGGATTTAATCTATCACCCCACAGACACACACAAATGACACATTAAGTTATTACATAGCCCAACAATCTCACTGCTCAGCATATACTTCAAAGAAGGAATTCTCCCCCTAGGTACATCTTTCAAAAACACTTGAAAACAGGTAATCAGAAGGTGCCTCATGTGAATACTCATTTCTGGTCTTTGCTGGCTATAAGCTAGAAATTGAAAGCAGCCTACATGCCTACCAATGGAATAATGCCTACCCATACAGTAGAATATTACTTGGCAATAATAAGGGAGTTGAACGCTGTACATCATATAACTTGCACAGATCCCTGAATACATTCTGCTAACTGAAAGAAGTCGGACACTAAAGGTCACTTATTCCATTTGTAAGAAACATCCAGAACAGGCAGATTGCTAGAGACAAAAAGTAAGTTAGTGATTACCAGGAACTGGGGGTAGAGACTGGGTAAATCCTTATTAATGGGATCTAGGATCCCCTTTTTTGTTTTTTGATTTTGTTTTGTTTTGTTTTTCGAGACAGAGTTTCTCTGTAGCATTGGAGCCTGTCCTAGAACTAGCTCTTGTAGACTAGGTTGGCCTCTGCCTCCCAAGTGCTAGGATAAAAGGCATGTGCCACCACCACCCGGAAGATGATAGACAATTCTATAAAAATAGCAATCTTGCCAAAAGCAATCTAGAGATTCAATGCAATGCCCATCAAAGTCCGAGCAAAATTCTTCACAGACCTTGAATAAACAGTACTCAACTTCATATGGAAAAGCAAAAAAATCCAAGATAGCTAAAACAATCCTGTACAATAAAAGGATTTTTGGAGGCATTACAATCCCTGACTTCAAACTCTAATACAGAGCTACAGTGCTGAAAACAGCCTGGTATTGGCATAAAACAAACAGGAGGACCAATGGAACTGAATCAAACACCGGAATATTAATCCACACACTTTCAAACACCTGATTTTTGGCAAAGAAGCAAAAAATATCAAATGGGAAAAAAAGCATACTTAACAAATGGTGCTGGCATAACTGGATATCAACATGTAGAAGAATGAAAATAGATCCATATCTATCACCATGCACAAAACTCAAGTCCAAATGGATCAAAGGCCTCAACATAAAGCCAGCCACACTGAACCTTATAGAAGAGAAAGTGGGAAGTACACTTGAATGCATTGGCACAGGGAACCACTTCTTAAATATAACCCCAGTAGCACAGACACTGAGAGAAAAAAATTAATAAATGGGACTTCCTGAAACTGAGAAGCTTCTGTAAAGCAAAGGACACTTTCAACAAGACAAAACGACAGCCTACAGAATAGGAAAAGATCTTCACCAACCCCACATCAGACAAAGGTGTGATCTCCAAAATATACAGAGGACTCAAGAAATTGGTCATCAAAAGAACAAATAATCCAATAAAAAATGGAGTACAGACCTAAACAGAGAACTCTCAGCAGAGGAATCTAAAATGGCTGAAAGACACTTAAGGAACCTTAGTCATCAGGGAAATGCAAATCAAAACAACTCTGAGATTCCACCTTACACCTGTAAGAATGGGCAAGATCAAAAACACTGATGACAACTTATGCTGGAGAGGTTGTGGGGTAAAAGGAATACTCCTGCATTGCTGGTGGAAATGCAAGCTGGTACAGTCCCTTTGGATATCAATATGGTGATATCTCAAAAAAATTAGGAAACAACCTTTCTCAAGACCCAGCAATACTGCTTTTGGGTATATGTCCAAAGGATGCTCAATTATACCACAAGAACATATGCTAAACTATGTTCATAGCAACATTGCTTGTCATTAGCCAGAACCTGGAAACAACTTAAATGTCCCTTGACCAAAGAATGGATAAGGAAAATGTGGTATATTTACACACAATGGAGTACTACACAGCAGAAAAAAATAATGATGTTTTGAAATTTGCAGGCAAATGGATGGAGCTAGAAAATATCATTTTGCGTGAGGTAATCCAGACCCAGAAAGATAATTTTCATATGTACTCACTCATAAGTAGTTTTTAAACATAAAGCAAAGAAAACCAGCCTACAAATCACAATCCCAGAAAACCTAGACAACGAGGACCCTAAGAAAGACATACATGGATCTAATCTACATGGGAAGTAGAAAAAGACAAGATCTCCTGAGTAAAATGGGAGCATGGGCACCATGGGAGAAGGTTGAAGGGGAGAAGAGAGGCTGGGATGGGAGCAGAGAAAAGTGTGTGTGTGTGTGTGTGTGTGTGTATGAATATGTGTATGTGTGTGTAGTGAATAAATGCCTACATCCTGAAAAAAAGATGATAGAGTATAGAGTATTCTAGAACTAGATGGAAGGATTGGTTGCATAACCATGGGGTTGAACTAAAACACCACTGACTTCCATTAGTAAAGTAGTTAGTTTTATGTTAGGTGAATTTGATTCATGCAATTTACTTTTAAAGCGTATGTGGGTTAGTCCAAGGCAAGGCTATGAAAATAGAAAAAAATAAGGAAAATCCCCACAGGAGAGTTGGACAGGACTACAGAGGGAACCAGAGAGGGGGTAGGCTTCTGTAGCTTCCTGTTAGATACCTGGATAGTGCCACTGTTCTTTGCATGAATCAAAATGATTGCCTAAGTCTCAAGTCTCCATTTTTGTTTCTGCCATTTTGCTATGGGTCTGTGAGCAGATTTCTCCAACCTTCTTCGTTATCAAATGGAAATGTCAGTGTTGCTATGAAGATACATTGAATAGGTGCATATAGAGCACAGAACTCTACCTGATACCAAGACCTCCTCATTAGTATTTGAAGATCACATAAAAGAACAGATTTATTTGGTTTTCAATTTGAGGTCACCCTTTTCAGAGATGTGAAGAGAGCAAGCATTCTAAGACTCATAAGTATCTCTTTTAACCATTAATAAATCTGCTATCTGTTCTGTGATGCTTAATTATTATTGCCATCTGGACTGGATTGAGGATCACCTAGGAGATTGTGGCACACTTCTCAGAATGTCATGAGGGTGCTTCAGAGAGGATTGACTGAGAAAAAAGACTCACTTTGAATGTGACATCACTACATGGGCTTTGTGCTTGGATGCTATGTGGACCTAGTATTAACATTCATCTTTCTTTCTTTCTCTTTCTCTCTCTCTCTCTCTCTCTCTCTCTCTCTCTCTCTCTCTCTCTCTCTCTCTCTCTCTCTCTCTCTCTCTCTCTCTCTGCTTCCTGGTCCACTGAAATGTAAGCAAGGCATCGCACACTCCTGAGTTCATTTAATCCCCTACCGTAATGCCTCCCATACTATGATGTGCTTTATCCCTTTAAACTGTGAGCCGAAATTCTGCCCAGATTATTTCTTCTCAGATATTTGGATCATAGAGATGAGTACATTCAGTGAGAGTTTTTCTAAAAACCACACATTGGTAAATTGTTGGATACATATATGGTGCCCAAGTTGATGTAATAAATTTGGATACAGTGGGGAATAATGAAATTAAGGTAGTGAACATATTGATCATCTCAAATATTTGCCATTTTGTGATGAAAACACTGACATTCAATCTTATTGGGTTTGAAATGCACACTGTTTTGTCATTAGCTGTATTTGCGACAGATGTGTGTAAACCTCAGCCACTCCACTGTTTTACTGCACTATCCTCATCTTCTAGCCTCTCTCTAATCAGAGCAGTGGAGCACTCTGGGATTTGTAGAACCATAGTTGGTGCTTAAGAAGTTCCGAATAAGTCTCACCTTTCATTTTGGAGATTATGGATGAGGTTGCTACTGTTACTACCAAATGATGGTTAGGGTCTGTGTGTGAAAACCCTTTAACAGAAATGTGGTTCTTGAGCAACTTGTTGGAAGGAATTAGGGGTTGGTGACAGAGATTAGAGTTGGCTAGTTTGATTCATCACTAAAGAGTTAATTTACTAGCTACCATGTTTTTACTTCTTAATTTTACCTCATTGAGGGGAAAATTGGCTTGACATTTTCTACTTTCCTCTCTTCTGTATTTTTCTGTGCTAAAAAGTGGTTCCTGCTCCTAATCATGCTTTATTATGCAATACTCCACTCAAACATTCCAAATATCAAAAGATAACTGCTTTCAGGTCAAGCCATACAATTTTTACCATCCTGCAGAGAGCAAATGAATCACTCCTCACCATCAGCTCCAGGAACTTCCTGTAATGATCTCATAATCCTGGGGCTCACATGTCTCAGGTTTCTCAGCCTTCATGAAGTTCATTACTTACTAAAGTTGGGGCTCTGTTCCCACGTAGGTGTAATGGGATCAGCAGCGTGAGAAAGATGATGGAACTGGCATTTAGAGAGAAAGCTCATTTCTAACAATTGCCTCTTCTAATGAGTCACTGGAACGCTTCTATGATTATCAAATTGTCCTTCATAAAATTTGCTATTTCATAACGCTAAAAATTTTAAATCTTTACACTTAGCTCTTGAATGATCAGCATATGGAAGACAATGTTCTTAGGACTGAGTGTGTGGGAAACTGAATTGAAATTAGAATTTTATACTCCAATGTGTCAGGCACTAGTATTCCTCTTGACTAGCAGTTCTCAACCTGTGGATCATGACTCCTTTGGGGGCTGAAAGACTTTCGCATGGTTTACATAACAGATACCCTGCATATCATATTTTTACATTATGACTCATAACAGTGGCAAAATTACAGTTACGAAGTAGCAATTAAAAATAATTTTATGTTTGGGGTCAGCACAACATGAAGAACTTTAAAGAGTTGCAGCATTAGGGAGGCTGGGAACCACAGCTCTAGACCTAGAAATTAGTTTGTCAAAAATTTTGAGAAGTAAAGAAATAAAATATCTCAAAACAAGCTATAAAAATGAAGATTTATCTCAAAAGTACTCAAAAATTATGAAGATAGAGTAGGAGTTCTATGGATTAGGGACTTGCATGTCATTAGCCCTTAAGTGAGATATTGAGCATTCCTTAGATTTTAGCCAATAACACAGAACACCCTGACACTTCATAGAAAAGAGTGGTGGTTCACAGATACCAACATCCAGTTATGCACTGTTATTTGTTTCTAAAAACTAGGCACACATTCACATTGAGCTTAATCCTCATAGAATTCAGAGCTATTGTAAAAATTATACTTTTACCAAACAGCTTGCTCCCACACATAGATAATGTAATTGGATTAGAATTTGAGTTTTGATCAAGTGTCTATGCCTATAATCCCTGCACTCAGGAGGCAGAAGCAGACAGAATTTAGGGAGTTGCAGGTTAGTCAGAAAGAGGGAGGGATGGAGGCAGGGAGGGAGGGACGAAGGGAGAGATAGAACGAAAGGAAGGAAGGAAGGAAAGGAAGGGAAAATCTGAGATCTGAGTCTGGCTGTCCCACTAGCACATCTGTAAGTGTGCTCCACTATAAAAATTTGACATTTCTTTTCTGAAATGTTGATAGTATATAATGTTAAAAAAATCATGAATAGACAATTAGAGAATTAAATACACAGGAAATGGTTTTTCCTTTCCTAGCATGAATTTTTTTACTTTACTTTCAGATTTAGTTAAAACATGATCAATTTTCACAGTTATTTCTGCCTTAATAAAATTATAATGCACTTTATATTGAGCAATGTGGGTTTTACCTGATGATAATTACCATGTGATCCACGTGTTATTGGTCAATGACTACAATGATTTTTGTTTGTTTGTTTGTTTTTTGTTTGGTTTTGTTTTTTGAGGCAGGGTTTCTCTGTGTTGCTTTGGAGCCAGTCCTGAACTAGCTCTTGTAGACCAGACTGGCCGTGAACTCACAGAGATCCGGACTACAATGATTATAAATAAATAAAGTGATCTACTATGGCTTTATTTAGTAACAAATGCAAAAATTCATATTTAAAAAGATGCTGTAAGTCACTAAAGAGAAATCTAATCCCAATTTAACAACTCTGTTAATTGGAAAAAAAGGCAGTTGCAAGTGATCATTACCCTGCCGTTACTCAGTTTTATGGAAAATGAAAGTGTTTACTCAATTTCCTTTTAAAACTCTGATCTTAATAGTGACTCCTAAGCAATACAGACTATGCTTTGTGTTTGACATCAAAGGGAAAGAAGAGAATTAGTCAACCTTGTAGCTCTAACTTTAGCTGTATTGATTCCTATGATGGGTTTTTCATAGCATGTCAAGTGATTGCTGTTTTTTAGTAAAGGTGTTACTTTTACTCAATATCAAAGCAACGTATTATGCTTCAGCCTTCCATTGTATTTCTTGTTCAGTGAACTGCCAAAAATAACAAGAGGGAGAGCTTTTAAATTCCACTTGCCATGGAAGAAGAAACATCCCTCAGATAAAATAGCTTTCTCTTTTTTTCTTTTTTTTTTATTATTGTTAAAAGAAAAATTTACATTTACTCTCCTTGTTCCCGGCCCTCCCGCTCCCCCACTACCCCACCACCCTCCCCCTGCTTCCTTAAGATGGGGCAGGATACCCTGCCCTGTGGGAAGCCCAAGGCCCTCCCCCCTCCATCTCGGTCTAAGAAGATGTGCATCCATATAGAATAAGTTCCCAAATAGCCAATACATGCAGAAGAGCTAGGTCCCAGTGCCATTATTATTGGTTTCTCAGTCACTGACTGACAAAATAGCTTTCTAAATGGATGATTTTTTCTGTACTATTTGGAACTGAATACTTCTTGGCTTGTTGTATATGTTTAACTGGGTTGCAATTTTTTAACCTACAAGAAGTTTTCTCAACATCATCTCTATTGACATTTGGATCCTGATCATTCTTTCTGCCCTGGAGATTGCAGGACAGTTAATCACGGTTCTAGCCATAGTCATCAACAACTCAGTGCCAGTAATGATGAATCAAAGTATCTCCAGGCATCTCTAAGCTTCCCACTGGGTGGAAAGTCACCCCTAGCTGTGAACAATAATCTATCAAGAAAAGCATATCTTTTAGGACTTTGATGCAGAATACATTTCTCTTTCAAATGATGCATATTTTAGATAATTATAATTTCAATAATGCCTGTCAAATAATTTCCAGAAGACAAAGATCTTAGATATCATATCATATAGTTATTTGCATAAGAGTGTAAATACCATAGTGACATTAAGTTCTGAAACAATGATTTGTATCATTTATAAAGTAGCAAAGATATTTTTATGATTTGTATGTTTAGTTCTATGAAATGTCTCTTAGTGATATGATAATATGATTATATTTAGTGACAAATGAATCATCTTTATTAGACAGTTACATAAAAGAGTGAACAATTCAGAAAAATAATAGTTTTCATATTTGATTTGTATTAAGAATGTTGCTCCCATTTGACTTACCCAATAATTAGTCTTAAAATTTACCAACATTTCTTGACTAATTCTTCTGAATTGTCAGTAAATGCATTGTAATTTTCATAGTTATTTGTGAATACTTGATCTCCAGTTGTATTTTCATTAAACAATACAATCACATATCAAAACAGACAACAGAGAAAATGCACCAATTTCCCTTATTTGGAGTTTTAATGTTTTAGATATCAAAATTGTAAGTGTTCCCACATGGATGTGTACACCAGTTATACCACTGCCCCAGAGTCTTTGTCAGATGGATGATGAATTCTTGTTCTGTATACTAGGCTGGCATCAAACTCAGAGATCTGTCTGCCTCTGCCTCCTGAGTACTGGGATTAAAGGCATACCCTACCAGTGCCCATGGATAGTGAGTTCTAAGTCACCATAGGCTGGAGAAAGGGAACTGTCTCAAAAATCCAAAATTGTAAGTCCACATCCACTTTTGTGCTTTTCACACTTTATCTTACTTCTGTTTGCTAGCAAGTTCTCTTAAATTGATATTACTATTGTAAGGTTACCTAGGTGTGCCAATGAGAGATTTTTCTCAATTGATTACTTGAGGTGGAAAAACCACCGTGAATGTGGGCAGCACTATTTCTGTGACTGGGTCCCGAATGGTGTAAGATTGGGCAAAGTAAACTCAGTAGTAGTCAGCATGCACATATTCATTGTTTTCTTCCCTTGACAGAGGATGTGATGTGACTAGCTGCTTCAAGTTCCTGCCATTGACTTCCCCTCTATAATGGAGGTGTGAACTAAAATAAACTTTTTCCCACAAGTGGCCTTTTGTCAAGGTGTTTTATCACAAAAACAGATAAGAAATAAGAAATTAGAATACCCCACAAAGAAGTTTTCCAGTTACTTCCTGAGTAATTAATATAAAATACCAATATTTAGCTAGATAAATCAGAATTGGAGAGCAAACTTTGCTTAGCAATTTTACTCACAGATTACATTTAAGTAACATGAACAGGTTGTTCTTGTCCTTTTAAAATATTAATATTGCAGAAAGCAGTTATAACAATTTAAGTTACAATCATAAATTACATAGAGGAATGACGGATTTCTGGTCCCCTCCCATATGTCTCTTGCGGTCTGGCCTCATGCTCATCTCTTTGCCTCTGTGGCTCAGTGTCCTCCTCTCAGCAAGGACTTCTGAAAACAAGGGACATGGTATAAAATTATGTGGACCTTTTAAAGAGTCCTCTCAACACTGCGTGCCAGTGAGGTGTGTAAACTCGGTAGGATTCACCACATTTTAGAGTACTGCCCAGAGACTTTAGGTATTTTTTTAAATTAAAATTTACCCTAATTTTAAAATTACATGAATAGTCCCTGGAAACTTTTAGGAACGTGTACAGTGGTTTAAAAAAAAAATGGCCCCCAGGGAGTGGCACTATTAGAAAGTGTGGCCTTGTTGAAGTAGGTATGACCTTGGAGGAAGTGTGTCACTGTGGAGGTGGTCTGTGAGGTCTTAAATATGCTCAAGACACACCCAGTGTGACAGTTTACTTTCTGTTGCCTGCATACCAATATGTAGCAGCATCCTGTTCAGCACCATGTCTGCCTGCATGCTGCCATGTCCCACCATGATGATAATGGACTAAACCTCTGAACTATAAGCCACCACAATTATTAACAAAATATTAAATGTTTTCCTTGTAAGACTTACTGTGGTCATGGTGTCTCTTCACAGCAATAGAAGCCTCAACTAATACATGCTAGTGGGATTCAAAAGTGTTTATACCTGTCAAGCAGTGGTTGAACATGCCTTTAATCCTATCACTTGGGAGGCAGAATCAGGCAGACCTCTGAGCCTTTTCTATAGAGTGAGTTCCAGGACAGCCAGGGATACATAGGGAAACCTTGACTCAGAAAAAAAAATGTTCTTACACCTAAGAAGCAGCCATTTAGATTTGTCAAAATCTTGGTTTTAGACATAAGACTTGTATGTAACATTTTGACAAAGCTCACAGAATCAATTCTATATGGGCATAAGAGTGTGGCCAGTTTGGTGGTGTTTATCACAACAAATGCTATACTTTTTAAAGTAATAATTGATTTTTACATACCAAGCACAGTTTTCCTTCCCTCCTGCCTCCTTTCAATATCACCCCAATCTACTCTTCAGAAATACTAAGGCCTCCTATGGGGAGTCAACAAAGGCTGCCATATCAAATTGAAGCAGGACCAAGCTCCTCCCCCTGCATTAAGGCTGAGCAAGGCATCCCACCATAGGGAATAGTTTCCAAAAAGTCAGCTCATGTACTACGGACAGATCCTAGTCCCACTGCTAGTGACTTCCCAAGTATACCAAGCTACATAACTGTCACTCACAAGCAAAAGGCCTAGGTCCATCCCATGCATGTTCCCTGACTATTGGACTAGAGTCCATGAGCTCCCATAAGCTTGGGTTAGCTGTCTCTGTGGCTTTCCCCATCCTAATCTTGACAACCCTTGCTCATATAATCCCTCCTCCCTCTCTTCAACTGGACTCACAGAGCTTGGCCCAGTCCTACACCAAATGATATGTAATTATGTGCTGTCAATGGTTTTCAATGGTGGAATATTGACACATACCAATTGGCATGTGACAATACTTGAAAGGTGTACATGGTCACATTTGGAAGAAGGTGCCTTCTTACTGGCATCTAGTTAGTAGAGGCCAGAGATGATGCTAAATATACTATAGAGTGCAGCACAACCCCTGCAACCAAGAATGGTCTTATTCCAAATACCAAGAACACCAAGGCTAAGATATCCTTTACTCCTTTACTACAGAGAAAATTCACTAAGATCTTTTCTTTAGTTTACTATTCTTGGGATATTTCTCGGACCTAGGCCATTTTGCAACTGTAATGTTATGTGATATATCATGGCAGTGGTATGTCAACCATATTACTCTTGTATATGTATGTCTTACCATAGCACAACGAAAATTATGTTTCATAATTGGCCCTTTAGCATCTAAAGCTGTCAGTTCAGGTATAATTTATTTTGAAAATTTTCTCTGAGATATCAGGACCTAGAATATTTACAGTCAATTTTTTATTTTTTGGTTTTTCAAGACAAGGTTTCTCTGTAGCTTTGCAGCCTGTCCTGGAACTAGCTCCTGTAGACCAGGCTGGCCTCGAACTCACAAAGATCCTCCTGCCTCTGCCTCCCGAGTCAGTACTCGGGATTAAAGACCTGAGCCACCACTACCCAGCAGTCAATTTTGATTAACAATCAAAGTAAAAAGTTATGCTTCATTCCTGTGGTATTCCTGTTTCTGATTTTATGCAAATATTTTCAAATGACTGCTTCTGCCTTTATTTATACTTTTGATTTATGATGAACATTATAGAAAGTACGCTTCTGGCTGTAGTTAAACTATATACTTCAGGCATGATAGACTGCTATGACTTCTTTCACCTGATTGTATTGAATTTGAGAATGCAATATGGATTTATGTATATACATTCATGTAGTATCCACTCAAATTCTAGCAGCTAACAGATTTGAATGTATAATAATCATTTTATCAAGAGGTTACTAGTGAGTTGTATCATGCTTTTCTTTGTGTCTAACATTTTTAAAAAGGATATATATTTATTTTGAGTTCACTTTTTCTACCTTTGTACCACTGTACATCAGATTTCAATTTTTCAATTGAATCTGTGCCCAAATAAACATTTTCCTGTTCTTCTTCTTCTTCTCCCTCCTCTTCCTCCTTCTCCATTTCCTACACTTCTTTAGACATCCCTCACTCTTCATCCCAGGCCAGCTTGAAAATTACTATGTAGCTCAGTTGGCCTCAAACTCACAGTGATCACCATGTCTTATCTTCCCAGTCCTTAGGATTACAGATTTGAGACACCACACCTAGCTCTAATTAAATAAGGCCTTAATCTGCTTAGAATCGCAGGCTAAAGTGCTCATTTACCCTATTATATTGTTTTACAATAAGTTCTCTTCATTGCTCAATTTGAAAAAACTTGATAAATATTGAATGTCTACCTAACACAAAAAAACACAACATGCATGCACATATGGCTATGGCCATATGCCTATATTTAAATATTAAATATTGAAATTTCTATAGATGTTTAAATGAGATGCTTGGGCAACATATTTTTCTGTTCTGTGAATCTTTAATGGGAAAGCCTTATTTCAACATTTGCCAACTGTATCTTCATTTAATGTCATTAGCTGAAATGTTTGCATTGAAATGTTTGTGTATTTTAATGTTGCTATGAACAAGGGGACTTTAATTGAAATTATTTCATGAAATTGTCCTTGTTCTCTATGAATGTGGGCTAAAAAATAGGAAAGGACGAAGGAGATACTTTCTTTGAATTGGTCAAAACATGCAGTTTCCCTTTTTCCAGTGGGGAACAAGTAGGGTTGGTTTTTGTTGTGTTGTTTGTTTTGTTTTTGTTCTTTCCATAGCCCTTCCTCTTCCGTTCTGATACAATGAAAGCAATTGGCTTCACGATGGGTTGCAGAACACTATAATTCATAATCACTTCGGTAATGCAGTTGATAATCCATGAACATTATTCCTTTTCTAGTTACACATTCACGTTTCAAATAGCCTTTGTTTTCACCTCATTTGTAAAAATATCTTTGATTTCAGTGACTCTTCTTTGCTTTCTAGAGAAACAATTTTATTTCTTCAAAATTTGAAAAAATGGACAATGACATTTTCTCCGGTTGCACCAGGCAAACTGATTCCTTTTACCCCCTCCCCAGTAGTCTAGCTGTTTATCCATTAAAATCACTGATAACATCCCCTTGTGTTCATGTCTTGTCTGTCACTGATTGGAACCCACGAAGGTCTGAGACAGTACAGCCCATATTCGTTAACTTGAGTCTAGCTTTTATTTAGGTTAGTGTCACCATCTGTGGAACTGTTTTCCTATTACATACTGCAAATATGAACCAGCACAGTCTTTAAATCAAGAGCTGTCAAACTAACATGAGAAAACAAGCCCCAGAACTGTCTTTGAGAAGCTTTGTTCTCTGACCTGGATTTCCCAGATGGGTAATGTGGTTGAAATATAGAAAAGCTAACATTCCCATGAAGTGATGCAGTGAGTACAGCACTGTAGACAATGAGTGCAGACCCCAAACATAGATGATAGAAGACTAACATCTGCTTTTCTGTGTGATATCCCCCACAGCTGTTTAGAGAATCATAAATTGCTCTGTCAAAAGCTTGTTTACAAAAGCCTAGCCAATTTCAAAATGAAGCTGCATTTGATTCGTCCCTGTTTCATGTTAGTGTTTGAAAAATAAATCTGAGTGTTTAAGACATAAATGCACCAACTCAAAAGCAAATGGCAATGAAAACCAAGTAAAATCAGAAGATGTTCCAAAATTTAACTTATTGTACTCAATGAAAAATGCATGGTTACAATTTTTGATCTTATAATTAGTATTATTAAGAGAGGAGAACATTTAAACAGCTGCAGTATTGATTTTGTATACCATGTGACACTATGGTACATAACATAATATCATCAATAGATGATGTGATGGAAGCATGTCTTACTCAATGAAAAATGGGAATTAGTGATAAAGGTGCAAGTACAGGTATAAGCAATGGTTTTCAAAGTGTAATTCCTGAAAGAACAGCATCTGTATCACTTGCAAATACATTTAAAAATGTTTGGGTCATTTGAGAAACCTATTGAATCAGAAATTCTGGGATAGGTATTACGTTTTAGAAAGCCCTCTAGGGAATTTGGATGCACATTCCTATTTAGGAATTGCTTCAATATGAATAAATGGACAAACAGATAAATAGGTGAGAGAGTTGGTGAAAGGATAGATGGTCAGGTAGAGGTGTGTGTGTAGGAACAGTTGATATATATATATATATACAGATATAAATATGAATGTAAATATATGTATGCAACTAGATAGATATTTGGAATTGTTATTGCAGGATTTTTGTAGAGGAGCAAATTACTTTGTGAACTTATTGTATGATTAGATAAAACCTATTATTTTTCTCTAGGTAACTTAGACCATGAAACACAATATCAACAAGTTCAACAGAACCACTATATATATGTGCTGCCAATGCATGCTTCAGCATTGTCAGGGCATAAATTTCATTCATTCATTTCATTTCAATGACTTTAATGACTCATAAACTGAGAAGACAGGCTTAGAATGTATTTGTTGACCTCCTCCCAATTTAGTTAATCTAAAGTGTTTGCCCATCAAGTTGCTACTGGGACAGTTTCTGTTACCAAAAGACTGGTCACTTTGATTTTGTCCCAGCTAGTGATGCTGTTCTCTGTCCTTGTTTCATCTGTTGGTAGGTCTGGTGGTTTTGATGACTGGATATATATATGATTCTGAAGCAATGTCTTACTGTTTGGTTCATGCTGTTTGAATGTCTTTGTGTTGGTTTCTCCCACCCCTTCATTGTTCCTTTTTTTTGTTTTGTTTTGTTTTGTTTTTTCGAGACAGGGTTTCTCTGTGGCTTTGGAGCCTG
>JAQHUG010000176.1:2800442-2890582 GCA_028555095.1 Dicrostonyx torquatus
TTACACTGAAGAGACTGTGGCCAGCGGTCACCCTGGCTATGCAGCAAGTTGTTTCTAAGATGGCATTTTGGCAGAGCTACTCTGGAGGCAGCATGAGGACAGTTTTTTTGTTTTTTGTTTTTTGTTTTTGTTTTTTTTTTGTTTTTCGAGACAGGGTTTCTCTGTGGCTTTGGAGCCTGTGCTGGAACTAGCTCATGTAGACCAGGCTGGTCTCGAACTCACAAAGATCCGCCTGCCTCTGCCTCCCGAGTGCTGGGATTAAAGGCGTGTGCCACCACCGCCCAGCTTCATTGTTCCTTTTTAAAAAATTTATCTATTTATTATGTACACACTGTTCTGCCTGCTTGTATGCCTACATGACAAGAGGGCCCCTGATTTTACTATAGATGGTTGTGAGCCATCATATGATGGTGTAGGAGGTCCTTCTGCATTTGTATTGCTTTCATTGGTTGAATAAAGAAAACTGCCTTGGCCTTTTGATAGGGCAGAAATCAGGTAGACAGGACGGAATGCTGGGAAGAAGGCAGTGTGGCAGATGCCATGTTTCTCCTGCCTACGAAGGATGCTGGTTAGACTCATGCCGGTAAGCCATAGTCAAGTGGCGATACACATTATTGGAGATAGGTTAAACGAATATGTAAGAGTTAGTCAATAAGAGGTTAGAACTAATGGGACAGGCAGTGTTTAAATGAATACAGTTTCTGTGTAATTATTTCGGGTATAAGCTAGCTGGGTGTCTGGGAGCCGGGTGGGATGGAACAAGGGGCCCATGCTCCCTACTACAATGTGGTTGCTAGGAATTGAACTTGGGACCTTTGGAAGAGTAGCCAGTGATCTAAACCTCTGGGCCATCTCTCCAGCCCCTTAATGTTCATCTTTGAGCATGTATAATTTACTTTCAGCCTACCACTCATACAGCACTATTTGTAATGGTGATGAATAAGACATTGCTAAATACCTAATGTGAGGCACATTTAATACAGCATATTATAGTTCATCACAAAGTAATATGGTATTATTTGAAAATATTCAAAACTCAAGAAAATATTCAGCTTGATTCTGAGAATAAGGCTTATCTTGATATCACTCATTTTGCTTGCATGGCTCTTACAATAACCAAAGACAGTACAAATTAAGAACTACAAAATGATAAAAACAATAAAAATAAGTGGATTATAAATTACTTTCTTCATTTTCGCACTGCATCCTGAATTTACTTGTTTACCTGTTATGATGGCTTTCTTTTCATCAGTTTTCACATTAAAAGCAATGTTTTCTGGTGACAAAATTAAATGGTGGCTTTCCCCTTTGGAGGGTGAGCAAGCCTGCTGCAAACAGGCGATTGACATTACACTATGTAGAATTTCTAGTTAGGGATGAGGGACTGTTAAGGGTTTATAGCTTTAAGGAAATGTTTCTCTTTATTTTAACCCAAGATTACGGTAATTTATTGTGTTCAGGAAGTGCTTAAGGGTGGATAATGACAGTTTCCTTAACATTTAGAGGCATGAGGCTTGACGCTCTTTTGAAGACCTCTTTGGTTTTGAATATAAGCATAGTCAGGGGCTTTAGTTTTTGCCATACGTTTCCTTCTAACTGTAAAATTATAAATATTGTAAATTAGCGTAGATCAGTAATTATCAAATGAAAATGAACAACTTTTTTGATCTCTTTCATGTAAAACTTTCCTTAATATGGTCTTGAGAGGCCCCTGGCATTAGGCCCAGGATCCTGTTGCATGAGCTAGTTTGCTAGAGCCCATTCCTCATAGGAGCCCTTACCCACTGAGAGGAGTGGACGAGGAGTGAAATGGGGAAGGTGATGGGGGTGGTAGGAGAGGGGTCAGGGAGAAGGTGTGGATGGAACATAAAATGAAATTCAAAACAAAGAAACAGACAAGAAAAGATGGTGTGCCTCAATCATTTCTCTCTAAGATGTGGAATGCTCAGATGCTGTGGGGTGTGGTGATATGCCCTGGGTCACCTTGATGTCCCTGACTGATAATAACAAAAATAAAAATGAAACTAGCTTAAGTAGGGATTTAGAGGCTTATATTTTTGAAAACACATAGCTTTTGCCATTTTCCCGCTTTTTAAAATGCTCTTCTGAATGTTGTTTCTAGGCTGGTAGCAAGAGAAGGTGAGGCAATTCGACATAAGCATGTCAATGTCCAGATCAGCAATTGTGCACTGCGGTAATTCTCACATGAGATAACTAGCAAATATTGGAAGATACTTTTCATTTCACAACTAATGGAGATGTTAATGTAATCTGGTATTTGAGTACAGAGATCCTCGTAAACCTTCTACAAGTTTTAGGAGAACTCTCAAGTTACAAACGTGCATAGTGGTGAGGTTGGAGAACACTGATAGAGAGAAAGAAATGTGTCATTTTCTGTATTTTTTGCTTAAGTTTAAGGAAACATTTTCTAAAAACCTCTAACCATGATTTCCCTGTGAACTGGCGGCTCCAAGTGAGTCAAGGGAGGTCTGATGGCATTAAGCCTGGTTTGGAGGATTAGTTGTGGGCAGAAGAGGCAATATTTCCAAGATTAGCTTACTTAGTTCCCAAATGCCTGGGGTGTAGCTACTCTATACTCTGTCAACAAGAACAGCAAATAACCATTTTATACTCATACTACTTTCTTTATGAGAGTGAAAGGAGAATTCAGGAATCATTAACAGTGTTTTGAACCACTGAAGAATAAACACTCCCTTGATTAGAATTTTAAGTCCTTCCTGTGGGATTTTTGAGTAGCCCCTCTTCTCCTGTAGTTTTCTGTTTTGTCTGCCTCAAGACCTTCACAGATTAAAAAAAATGTTGACTCATGGGCCTATTAACAATCAGATTTTTTTTGACAAAGACAATCATATTCAAACAGGCAAAATGGCAACTTTTAAATAAAGCATTAATCAAGCTTCTCTATATTGACTTATTTGATGATTATATTACTAATTTGGGTGAGAAATAATATTAGCTTGTTTCAGGATGAAACAAAGAACCAGGCCAAAAAAGGTCAGATGTAGGTATGGCTTGAAGGTAGCACAATGGAATTTATTGACAGATTGCCTATGGAATATGCTATAGAAACATGATGACATGGAAACCAAGTTTTAAGACATTGGAAGGTTTGAGTTGCCACTGAATAAAGTTAAGTAAAGGAGATCCAAAAACATGAAGAATATCTGACACTGTATTACATTCAGAGGCTTGAAGTCAGGAGAGCAGAGGGAGAATAAATGGCAGTGAGTAAGTATTCAGAAAGCCAAGCGATGACAATGTTTTACAGGGAGTGGGCAATTATTGATCATCTGTATGAGCTTCTAGTGGGTAGGTGAAAGCATGCCTCAGTTGGCCAGACACAGTCCTGGATAATGCATAATTGCCAATCAATATAATTATCAATAGCACTCCTCTCATTCTTTGAAGAGTTCTGGTTACCCTGCTGCTCTGTCAAGTAGATGGCAGCCTGAGGATTGCTTGGATTTAGTAATGTGGAGGTTATTGAGTACCCTGAATCAGGTGAGTGGTGGGGCTGAGGGTGTAGCTTAGTGGTAAAGAGTTTGTTCATATGCATGAGGCCAAAAATTCAGTCCCCATTACTTCAAAAAGAAAAAAAAAAATGTTGAGGCAGAAGAATCATTGAAGTTTGAAGTGGGCTCAAGAAATGGGCATTAAGGAAGACTGGACATGGACGATTGTGTGTGTGTGTGTGTGTGTGTGTGTGTGTGTTAAACTTTTTAAAAGGTTTTTTCCTATGAGATGGTGGCACTGAAACTGTCAGCAAGACCTTTTGTATGATGGGACATATCACAGCGTAGGATGATCCATTTGAAATGTGAATATGGATGGTGCAATAGACAATAGCTGGATTGATTTCCCTGAGTAGACAAAATGGAATATACGGCATAGTGAGCTCAATATCTAATATTCGGTATGCTGTTCTATGTTAAACAAGGAGAGAAAGAGAAAAATTCCCAGCTAAAAGATAAACAGGGAACTTCACAGTTAGAAAGAAAAGAAAGGTAAGATGAAAATCCATAGAATATGGAAATTCTGTTTGGCTGGAATGTAGGGTTTCCTGGAATAAGAGCATGAAAAGGAGTTTGAATGGTGGTTTGGGATCAGGCCATAGCAAGGCTACAGTATTCTACTGAAGGCCATATTTGACCTGCCAAGTACTGGACAATTATGTAAGGTACTTGAAGGCAGGAGCATCATAACAAACAACAGAAGAACTTGTTTTAGTGGTTCAAGGTGAAAGTTCTGTAGGTGCTAGGGAGGATAAGGGTACGTATGGAAGAGATGGAAACATTGTAAGTTCTCATCAGATCTCTTTGTTCTTTGGACAGGAGCATGGCTAAGTGATACATTTATTTACCTGACTCCAAAGAGATGGGTACTTGTTTTCTTGTTGCTTTTATTTTAACTTAAGCTCTTCCATCATATTCAGGAATAGGGATTTTTTTCCCTAAAAGGGAAAACCAAAACAAAACGGTGTCTTTTTTATCAATCTGGAAAGATTCTTCCTCTCTTCACTTTTAATTGATGTAAATGTTTACCTGCATATTTAAAATCATAGCATGTATCAATTTCACTATTGGTAATATTTTAAAAGATCTATTGATAACATATATTTTGTACTGTTAGGTAGTATTCCTACACATGCATACTGGATACTTAAAAGTGATGACCAATTTGGAATCCTACAAATTACTTGTTGTCAAATCATCTCAAAACCAAAATTGTAAAAATATTTGAAAAGAGAAGTGATCGACTTGAGAAGTAAGATCAGCGATGCAGATCTTTGCCCTGCTGATTGAGTCTGATGCTGTATCTACCCTTGGAGAACCTTATAGCACCCATCACCAAAATATTCTTCTCTTCATTCAGTTGTTTCTCAAAATTCTCAGCACCTACTCTTTGCAAAGCAGGATGTTATAGGGTAGAAATAAAACGAGGTGAGAATCTTTTTCACTGTGAAGCTTCCAAGCAATTGGGAAAGCAATAAACAAATGCACAATCATAAAAAGCAATTACAAGTTGAGATATGTGCTAGAAAGAAATGATCAGAAGGTTGAGATCGAGAAGCCAGGGAGCATTGACTTCAAACTGAGGAGGTCAGGGAATGCTTTCTTGAGCAAGTGAGATTTAAGCAGAGACCTAATGAAGGAGGAGCCAGCCATGGAAAAATGCCCTAGAAGAGCAGCTCAGGCACAGGAAACAGGGCAAGAGGAAATCCCTAAGCAGGCCAGAGCTTGCCTTGGCCCTAGTGTTTGGAGAATAAGGGGAAAGATGAGCAGGAGAGGAAAGGTTGAAGAAGTTGACCAGATGTTTTCGTTCAGGAGGCTCTATATGGATGAATTCTGTTCTAAGGACAATTGAAAACCCATTGACTCTTTCCTTTTTTGTCTGTTTTGTTATAAAATGGCATATTCATTTATATAGTAGTGGAACACAGCTCTAAATCCAGATGAACAGGATGTGAAATATGTTTGAGTTGATCTTCAATATGTCCCAACCTTGCTTTGCTTAATTATTTACCTATAAAATGGAAGTGTACCTCTTTGTAATGTGGCTTAGTGTATTTAATATGTACTCAACACACAATATCATAAAAGGAAGACTTGTCTTTGAGACCATTCTGATTTCTCCTATGAAAACCTAGCTAAACAAGGGCAAGAGTAGATTGTTAAGTTGACTTATTGGAGGCTAGAGATGGGGTGATGGTAAAGGAGGAGCGACAGAAGAGGAGTGCCAGGATCCTGAACTGTTCTATAGATAGAGTCAATAGAACTCTACAATAGATGAAATGTTGGCCACAAGTTGAAGAAAAGAATAAAGAAGTACTATTTAGTATCTGGCTGGCCAAACTCAGTGAGAAAGATCATTATGCTTGTACTTCCAGTGACCATCATAATCATCAATGATAACAGTTCTGGAGAGGGGATCACAAGCCAGGCATGGTGAAAAATGCTTTACCAACAATCAGCCCTTCTCAAGATGTAGGAGGGTGGAGTACAAAGAAATTTGCCAGAAAGAAAAGTGAGGAGTTTGATAGTAGATAAGTGAAGTTTGATATGACCTGAGATAGCAGGTGAGAGAGTCAAAAACGCATTTGGATAGACAACTCCATAGAAAAATCAGAGACAATTGGCTCAGAGATGATAATATTTGAGAGTCATGAACTTTACAATGGAATTCATCATCATGTTCTTTTATATAACAGCTTGGGATATTACAATAATATTTTTATCTCTTTTGGTTTAATCTTTTCTTCTGAGTTCAAGACCTGCTTCCTAACAACCTAAGTATCAATGGAATTTCCAGCTAGTTCTCCACAATGTAAAATAAAATACTCTATCAACATTTTTGGCTTTGAATTGAACTTTATTGAACCTAATGGATCTATGTCTGTGGTGTCTATGGAACACCATCTCCTAATCAAAGTTCAAAGAAGCTTAGTTCAAGTTATGCTTTGAAATCAACAGCATTTCATTAATTCAGATGGATAAATAAAACTGTTTATTGATGGTGTTCAAATGGACATTTAAACAATATTTTTTCCAATCCCACACAGTTAGTGGCATAAGGTCTTGAGAAAGCATGAAGCATTTTTATCAGTTTCAAATTTCGCAAAGCTTGCCAAACACAGTTCATTTTCCAGAGAAATTTGCAAACCCCAAGTACGGGCCAAATTTCAGAGGCGCTGAATGTATGCCAATGAATCAGATTGTTAAACTCTTTTATTTTCCCCCAGTTTTCCTTCAAAAAGTAAGAAGCATGTGCCTCAGAGTTTTAGTGTTCAGCATCTATTCTTCAGCTCTCTGACTTGCTTGAGAAGAAGCCTGGATGGTTGCTTCAGTAAAAACAAGGACACAGTGGGACTCCCTTGGAAACATTGCTTGATAGCCTTCCTCGGGGAAAACCTGCTTCTCACACCAAGCAATAGCTTTGAGAATGCAAGGGAATCGTCTTTTAAAAAGTCAGATAATATCAAGTAATTTTATGTTGGAAACATTTAATACAAACCCAGAAGAGGTGAAAGATATATATTAGTGCTATTGCATGACCATAATAAGTGCCAGAAGCTTTGCCTTGTAGTTAACTGAAGCATTAACCCTATTAGCAGAACACACTATTTTAAACAAAAATCTTAAGTGCAAGATATAATGCACAAAGTAGCACTAATAAAGTCATATTTGTAGGCAGTGATCCTACGTGCCCAAGAATCTTTTGAAGAGATGAAGAATAGAAAGCAAACCAGTAATAGTAATAAACACAGTATAATTAATATAATGTTAGTGTGTCATAAATTCAACTGCATTTCTTCTAGTGGATGATAGATAATAATGCCAGGGCTTTTCTGAGTTCAGTGACCACTCTCTTCATTGTCACCTCTGGTTAGTTTCTTTTCTATTCATAATTGTGAAAATAGACTTTGGCCCCTGGAGGCAATGCTCTAACTTTAAAAAATGCTTGAATGAATAAATTCTTGGGGTTTGTGAGATAGCTCATCTGATAA
Source organism: Dicrostonyx torquatus (assembly GCA_028555095.1). NCBI lineage: Eukaryota > Metazoa > Chordata > Mammalia > Rodentia > Cricetidae > Dicrostonyx > Dicrostonyx torquatus. The sequence continues at coordinate 2,807,968 of JAQHUG010000176.1, forward strand.
AGTTGCTTGCTACCAAGCCTGATGATCTGAGTTTGAGCCAAGGGACCCATGTAGTAGAAGGAAAGAACTGACTTCCATAAGGAATCCTCTAACCTATATGCACTTGCACATGTATGTGTGCTTGCACGTGCACACACACACGATAAATACATTTATACAATTTTTAAGTAGATTCTTCCCGCTCTAATAAACAAATAAAATGTAAAGGGCAACAATGAGTTGCTAAATTGCAATTATGAGGAATACACTGAGCTCTTCTGCTGGCACTAAATGGCATTTATTCACAGATGAGGTGGAATTCATGATGTACATGAGGTGCATGATGTATGATGTATATTCTAAAGGGTTGTCATCGAGGAGGTCATAAGCATGCAGAGATGGGAGCTGCTAGCAGTTTACTGGTGGAACATGACTGTACCAGGGTGCTTGTGCAGAATACTTACTCTCAGCGACTGAGAAGAAGGCCCCCAATCCTACTTCTAGGGGACAGCAGTCCTCATTCCATGCTCAAATAGAAGCCTGATTACATTGTGGTCCTTAAATTGGCAGAAGTAATGGAAAATTCAGAAGGGCCTTCCATCATTAGGCAAGGGTTCTTGTGAGAGAATAAAAATCAGCATTTCATTCTTTCTTTAATGAAGCAGCTTTATCAAAATAAAATTCACCTATCATGTAATTTGCCCATTTAAACTGAATAACTCAACGGTATCTCCACGGAGCCACTCCCACACTGTTGTAGAACCATTTCATCACTGAAAATAGAGTTGCCTCCCTTCATCATCACTGTCTTCTACCCATCCCCTGAATCCCTGGAAACCACCGACCTGTCGCTCTAAATGTGCCTCTTTTGAACATTTCTTGGAAATGGAATCACACAATCTGGTCTCTGAGGCTTGCTACTTTTCAGTCAGCATCATGTTGTCTGTTCACGCACCTGCACATTTGGATACAAATTTACACTCTCAGTTCTGTTGAGTCATAGAACTGTGCCTAACATTTGGAGAAACCACCAAGCTGTTTGCCAAAGCATTTTACATTCCCACTAAACAGTGCAGTCTAAGGGTATCTAAACCTCACTCTTGCTTTTGTAAGTTATTTCAGTGTGTGATGCTTACCTCCCATGATTTTGATTTTCATATCCCTGATAGCTGGTGATACCGAACACCTCTTCCTAAGTTTATTGGCTACTCATGCATTTTTTTACAGAGGAATGCCAATTCAGATCCTTCACCCATTCTTCTTAATCACTTTTCTTTTTATCATTGAGTTGGAAGAGTGATTTGATATATTCTGGATAGGAGCCCCTTTCCAGGTATGTATGTGAGCATTTCTTCTAAATAGTTTGTTCCTCAGCCGACATTCATATTACATTTCTAATGTTTCCTCTAAACAGGCAGATGTCGATAAAATTACTTATCTCAAGATTTTAACTTTTAAATATTCTTCCCTAGGAGAGCACTCTGCATCTCTTAGCTTGGTATTCCTAGGAAGGCCTTTCAGAGCAGAAAGATCCCCAGGGTTTCTGACTCAGAGAATCACAGTGACCCAAGGCCTTCTCCCCGCCAAGGGCCTCTTGTTATGCATTCCAGCTGGGGAGAGCAGCTGCCTGGCTCCTTCAGAGCTCTGTGGGGGGTGTGTGCGGGAGTGGGAAATCAGTTGTGTCTGAAACTGCTGTTGCTACTGAGATGTAAGGGCCCCAGAAAGGTAAGATATTATATGTGTGTTTCAGGACATGTGTGTTGTACCTCTTGTGAGAAGCAGACTAAGACCAGAGCCAGCATGATACAGAAAGCTTCAGAAACTAATGACCCCATAGAAGGAAGGGGACACAGTGGGAAAGGAGAGATGCAATCATACTGGTTGGGTTGTTTTCACTAAGTTCACTCCATCCTGTGTTTGCATCTCCTTTGGATGGCCATTAATTAAGATGTCTCTCCTCCTGTTACTTGGGAACATCTACATCAGTGGTTCTCAACCTTCAAAATGCTGCAACTTTTAATAGAGTTCTTAATTTGGGGTGACCCCCAATCATAAAATTATTTTTCTTGCTACTTTATAACTGTAATTTTGTTACTTTTATAAATATAACATAGACGTCTGATCTGCGGCCCTTTGAAAGGGTCATTTGCCCCACCTCCACAGAAAGGGATTGCGACCCACAGGTTGAGAATTGCTGCACTCAAAGAAGGCTTGGGGCTTTCAAACCAGGCTAACTGAAATGAAATGCCATTGCTAAAACCATGCATATTTTTATTGAGAACTAGAAGCATATCTTAAGAAGGATCCACCACCTCTCTTCTGAGTTATTTCTTCAGCATTTGAAACTTGACTTTCAAATACACACGGCTTCATAATGTGAGTGCCCCTGTGATCTTCTAGTTTAACTTTTTTTTTAACTAAGGAAACAGAGTCCTGGTGGATAAGACTTTGGCAGTGTCACCCGAATAGTCCATAAGAAAGTGATACCATGTATCATTGCTGCTGAGTCATTTTTGAGTTTCATTCTTTGAGTACTATATATAATGACAACAACAGGCAACAAGAGAGGGTGTTGCCATAGATGCTGTTGACTTTGAGACGTTATGAGCTTTCATTATATACTGGTGCAGGACCCCAAAATGATGCATGTCACCTTCCTTATGGATACTCCATTGAAGGAAAGCAGATGGTTGATCGATAAAATCTTGCCTTGGCTGTTTGCAGATGACGAAGGCAGCCTTGGGAATATACCTTACTAGGCCTCATTTTCATATGTCTTATTCTTCTTACATCATAGAAAATCTCTAAAATTCACATTTTTCTTAGTTTTGAATGTTACCAAAATGTTCACAAAGCTAAGCTTCTTGCTGTTATCTCATATCTAAATGAAAGTTTCTTTGAGTCTCCCCTGAAGTACCAGTAAGTATTAGTTTGGTGATTTTTTTTCACACCATCTTGGTGACATCACAAACTTTTCTAAATGTTGGCTATGTAAGACATCAAACAGTGTGAGCATTTCAATTCGTTTCTATAGCGTTCCCTTTCTCGATCATGTCCATAGGCCACTATACTACACACATACTTTAAATATGTACAAAAAGATTATTACATAAGTTGTTTCTGAAGAAAATTTACCGCTCTTAAATTCTGATCTTCTGCAATTTGTTGAATGTTTCCAAGTGCCAGGGAAGGTTTTCTGTTGTGTTTCTGATTACTGATAATAACAACCATCAACTGAATCAACTTGTCCATTTAGTGTCTTGCTTAACTATTATTATTCATTTGGAACATTTGTTTTCTACCTGAATGAGCCACAAAGGCAGAAAATGTTTTTCTTTCTCAACCATTTCTGTAAATCTTGCAGACAGAAACTGCACCTTTTAGCAGCAATATTTTATAAGTATTTGAAAACTGGGTGCTGTCTTTTAAGAAAAGGAAATAGATTTTGAAGTTTTCTGTTGTACCTATTTTTGGATGTGAAAAATCATTTGTAGAAACCAGGCTGAGGCCAAGTTCCTCATCCCAGGCCGAAAATGGGATTTTGTAAACCTGTAGAGACTGGATTTGTTATTGCATGCAGCTGTGCAAATTTGCAAACATTTCCTTCTTTCCTTCTCCAGTCAAACCCCAGTAGAAGGAGCCAGTTTGGACTGCTGCCTTAGTAACTAACATTTGTGGAAGCTGCAAAACAGGAAGCAAAGTCTAAGCCTCTGTGTGTGTGTGTGTGTGTGTGTGTGTGTGTGTGTGTGTGTGTGTGTGCACGCGTGCATGCATACATGTACATGTCTTCATTAGATCTTTGAACTTTTTATATATTTTTATCTAGGCACTTAAATTCCAGGTAGAGAGAGAGAGAATATAAACCATTTAGTTATGATTAAATATCATGCTAGGGACATCTAAATGATATTTTCATTATAGTCCTCCTAGTGAATTTCAGAGAATCACTTAAAGGCCTCTAAGTACATGTTGCATGTGCCTGCGAAGGGGAAAGAAACCATTTTTAAAATGGCATAACAATTCCACACTAGAGCTTTCTCAGAAATAACTGACGAAAGAAAGACAGTTCCTTCTGTTTCCTCTGAGAATTGTTCCTGCATTTGTTTCACTTTAGCCACTGGAATCAAAAGAGACAGGAGCCTGTCCATAACTCAAGATAGTTCCCAAAGTGAAATTAACACCCTCTCTACCTGGCTCAGTGTACCATGTATCAGGAGAGCATCCATCATTGTGCACCAGCTCATGTGATCTTTTCTAAGGGCCATCTCTCACTCATGCAAGTGAGCTTTCGTTCTCCGCTGAGAGGTTTTCCCAAGAGGCGTTGTGAATAGTACTATATGAAACAAATACTATGTGGAGACAGGTGGATCCCTGGAGCTTGTTAGCCAGCTAGTCTTTAAGAATTGCTGTGCTTCCAGTGCGGTGAGGAACCTTGTCTCAAAGAAAAACAATGTGGAGAGCAGTAGATAAAGACATCAGTTTCTGGCCGACAGATGCATGAATACGCACACATGCATAGAAATGTGTAAACATTCAAGCATGTACATGCAGCACACACAAACCCACACTCACACACACCTCCCCTGAAAACCTCAAATGACTCCATCCAGCAGGGATTGAATTTAGAGGCCATTTATGGCTCTTAGCTTGGTGTTTTTGTGGTACTGCTAATAGTGGGAGTACGTATGTCTCTGACTCTTTTGCCTGCCTTTGGGCCTATTTTCCTCCGATTGGGTTGCCTTGTCTAGTCTATATATGAGGACATTTTTCTTGTCTTATTGTATCTTGTTTTGTTGTGTTGGTTGTTGTCTCTTGGAGGCCAGCTCATTTCTTAAGAGAAGTGGAGGAAGGTGGAAAGAATAATGGGGAGGGGAGAGGGGAGATTGGCAGGGAAGCAGCAAGAGAGGAGTAGATAGAGTGAGAGGAAACTGTGGTCAGCATGGGTTGTATGAGGGAAGAATATATTTTCTTTTTTAATTTAATTTATTTTACTTTTAAACAATTTTTTTTTAATTTTACATACCAATCCCAGTTCTCTCTCCCTCCCCTCTTTCTGTTCCCTGCAATATCTCCCCACCCAACTCCTCATCCATTCCTTAGAGAAGTGAGGCTTCCCAAAGAGTCAACAAAGTTGGCCACATCACATTGAGGCAGGATCAAGGCCTTCCCCCTGTATCTAGACTGAGCAAGGTGACCTTCCACAGGGAATGGGCTCCAAAAAGCCAGTTCATTAACTAGGGATAAATACTGGTTCCATGGCCATAAACTGCCCAAACCACATAACTGTCACTCACATTCAGAGGGCCTAGTTCAGTGCTATGCAGGTTCCCCAGCTGTCAGTCTAGGGTTAGTGAGCTCCCACTAGCTCGGGTCAGCTGTTTCTGTGTGTTTCCCTATCATGTTCTTGACTCCTTTTTCATATTATTGCTCCTCCCTCTCTACAACTGGACTCTGGGAGCTCGGTCCAGTGCTTAGCTGTGGATCTCTGCATCTACTTCCATCAGTTACTGGATGAAGGTTCTATGATGACAATTAAGGTGGTCATCAATCTGATTACAGGGGAGGGCCAGTTAAGGCACTTTCTCCACTATTGGGTAGAATCTAACCAATAGAAGAATCTATTTTCAATTTTTAAAAAGACTCAGAGAATGATATTACTACATTTTATAGATGAGGAAATTGAGATACAGAGAGGATGAGAGATTCGTAAAGCTTTCCACAGCTATAGTCATGATTATGAACCAGAAGCTCTATTTAGTAAAGTCTGAATACCAGCAACCATACTCACAACACTGGGAACCATCTTTGAAGTTGTGTAGACACTTGACTGACCTCAGAGCACCCAAATTCCACACTCAAGTCCAGGATTTGGATGTTTTATGGTGAAGTAATTGAATATTGTTTGAGATATTTTTGGCTCATAAGGAAAGATAAATACTTAACTCCGTGGTGTTTTCTTCCCTCTCCTTATCTCTCCATTCCCTCATTTCCTTTCTCTTTTCCATTAAAGGACAAGGATATCTGTAAGAGGGATCTATTGATTTTGATTTTGTGAGTAAATGAGCCAGTTATTATTTAGTGTGGTAAATGTTTGGGGGCCAAAATGACTGTTGTTACCATGTTCTTTACCCCTCACCTCTTCCATCCCACAAGTCCCAATTATTATATATCTTTTATAAGTGCCAGGTGTTTCATATGAATCTCTTGTGAACTCTTCTCCTAAAGCATTTTGAATAACTAAATTTTAGCCAAAGACCCCTACTGATAAAGCTACATACTTTTTTTAAAAAAGGGGGGGGATAGGATTAACAAACATATCACCCCAAAGGAAAAGTACAAATAGCAAGAACTTCACAACAAATGTAAGCCGATGAGAATTTTATTAAAGCAATATTGAACACTACTACATGCCATTATGTTCTGGAAAGGTAGGAGAGTGGTTGAAATCATTTCTCTGTTGCGGTTTCCATGTTAAGCTGTTAAGAAAAGTAGAATATTGTATTACTTTAAAAACCAATACAATTATTTTTATTTCACATAATGTTTTACGTTTGGTGCTTAAGTTCAATTCTTGGTATTTCCTGCTACCATTTGATAGCAAGGAGAAAACATCAGGTTTAGGAGGGAAAGTCTATAGTTTCATTTTGTATGGAGTTATGAAAGGAGGCATAAGCGTGTTTCTTAAAATAATGAGAAACTTGAAATATTTTTCTTGGATTTCATTGAATAAACTGTGATGTATCTTGGTAGGAATAGCTAATGCTATCACTATATATTCTTTAGGTAATTGGAATGGAGAAAAGGCCTATTTAATATTTCAAGTTGCTTAAATGGTATATGGCTTCACATGTGTCTTTTTACTATAGTCAATCTAATGGACTTGTGTATATATATGCCCTAACAACACTGTAATTTCTGGATCATAAAACAGAAAAAATGCATTTTTCTGGCGTTTATAGTCAATAAGTCTCCATAAAAATTGAGCAAGATAATTTTCTTCGTTTCACTTTTTCATCAACTTAAGCATTCACCTCTTCCCAGTGAAGCTCTAGGTCAAGGGCAGACCTAACCTACCTCCAGTCCAGATGTGGCTGGTTCAGGTCTGACACACCATTCCTTTAGTGTCAAAACAATTCTATTACAAGCAGGGAAAGGAATTTATTTTAATTCCAGATTTGTCTGTTTTGAAAGGGAACTAGAGGAGAAATCGTTGTAGTGTATAATTGCTTGACAAAAGAAAGAAACAGAATTTTCCAGTTCTTAGAAAGCCCTCTTTCAAGATTATGATCTCTGACCTGCTTAGGAAATAGCCTCTTATGAAGAACTTCAGTTTTAACCAGTCAATCTGTTTTGTGTCATCTTTTGTTTCAAATCTTGGAATTAATAAATAAGCTGCTTCTGCCTCAGAAGGTTTTGTGTAGAAGAACACTGATAAAATTCTCAGTTCCATTAACAGTGTCTTAGATCTGTGTTGCCCAATATGGGAGTCTTGCCCAGTGTGGGTGTTGAACATTTAGAAAATATAAAATATGGCCAAGAAATTAAGTTTTAAATTTTATTACTTTTGAATTCATTTAAATATAAATACCTCAATATGACTAATATGTTGAATGGTACAGGTATACAATGTAATTACCATATATATATATATATACATATATACATATATATGTATATGTGTGTGTGTGTGTGTGCGTGAGCGCAGTTTGAAATATCACATTCCATTGTAATTCTATCTACTACATTTGGGTAGTATGGCAGCCATTATTTTCTTTGATAAATAATAATTACTTACAGAGTTTTTAAAAAATATCTATCCTCAGTATTTGCTCTTAAACATATTTTCAAATACATGAACTATGAGCATTTTACTAATCATTTATGGCACAAGCCCAATATCATAAATCACTCAAGAATAAAAATACATAAGCACCCAAAAGTAAAGTTTGTGAGATACATGTGAGCAGTAGATTAGGCATTTATTGAAATTAGGATGTTATTTAATATGAAAAAATATGTAACACCTTAAGTTTTTAAAGGTTTATCTTAGAAACATTGTAATATGCCTATGACCTCCATGCCATTTGAAGCCAGTTCATCTCCAACAGAATTTCATCAATGCTAACACTAAATGTACACATTGGAGTGGACATATTTGAATGAAAGAAGATATTTAAAAATCCATGTCTGTTAACTTAAAGTTATAAGAAACAAAATGTCTACATACCGGATGCCTTGTCATGCCCTGGTACCACTTCATAGGGGAAAACACCTTAAGAGAAGGAGACATTAGAATGCAGTTGATTTAATTTAGTTTCATATAAACTAAATACTAAACTCACTAATGCAGTATGAAATATATACTCACTAATGCAGTCCTGTCAGTATTGATAGCCTGAGAATGTGACTTCTACAAAAGAAAGAAGCTCCTATGTCAAGTATTAGGTTACTAACAATCCAGCACATTCTGCAAGTTGTTGACCATGGTCTGGGCAAGTACAATCACCCTCATCTTTTGGAGATAGTCATGAAGAGTTAGAGTCAATTTATATAACAGAGCTACAAAAATGGTAATTCTGTTTAAGCTCCTTGGCTCATGCTTCTCATTGAAATATCAAAACATGTTGCTGTAGGTGGTCCCAGGGATGGGTAATTTCAGGACACAATGGTGCCACCAATCTCCTCAGGAGATTTTATTTTTCTACTTCCAACTTTTGATCACAAGACAGCAGACATAGCTCCATGAATCACAATTTTAAACAAATGATCAAAAGAACAACACCTTTTTTTTTCCTAGAGTGTATCTATACATCCTTTAATAAAAGGATTCCTAATCCCTTAGAGTTCTTTCTTCCCAGGAAACTTGTCCTTTGTTCTCATTTTATATTCATGGTTCACCACAACCTTTCCCTCAACTAAGAGACAAGCAGTATTAAGCTATGGTAACTGATGCCATAGTTGGTGCAAATGAATGGACCTTCTCTCCCTGGACAGTAGAGAGGACACATCTCTCTCACAAGTAGGTGGAAGGCCATATGTTGGGATCAGTTCCAGCTCTGCCAGTGAGGAATGAGTTGTAAGCAAGCTGATGAACAGCTTCTAATTGTGACTGCTATGTGTCATAGAATTTTGACTGTATTTCTGCCATAGGATTAATGCCATTTGGGCATCCTTTACTGCTGATTAGATATCTTATTGCATCCCTTTCATAGAACTGTAAGGATAGGGAATTACTGTTTTTACTATTACATATAGTACCTAATCTACTGAGTAATTGAGAAATATTTACTCAATTGATTAAAAGTGGCCTACGCTAATTGATTAAATGTTTTCTTACCTTTCTTATTGCATTTCAGTTTTTTTTTTAAAAAAATTAACTTATTTGTCTGCATATTGATACCTTCCCAGTAAAGCTATGTTTATACATTCCAGAAAATGATTAAGGGACCTTAAATCATGAAGGTACTGGAATAAAGTTACTGTGGATGCTGTGTAATATAAACCTTGCAAAGAGTGTTTACAATTTTGTGTGGGTGTAAGAGGAAAAAATGATTCAAATATAAATATGAGTGGGAAAGAAAACTTCTTTTAAGTCCATTTTATGCATCTGTTAATGTTTTGAAGACCATGCGGTAGACTTCATCAGCTTAAAGATTATGAAGTGAAGGAAATGACTTGTGTATAAAATCACTGCAATTCTCTGTTTGAAGCTCCATTATTAAATTTTTCTTAGGCAAAATATTATTTCAATAATTTCAAATTCAGTGAATTACTCTACATATAACATAATTTCACTGAAAATATTTTTTCTGTAAAATGAGTTCAAAAGACAAGATTTTGATTACTAATGTGGTGTGAAGAATAAAGTTAGAGTTCCAAGTCCTAATTTGATTTAGAATATAAGCATTTCTTAAGTTTATCTTTTTCAATGTAAAGAATTTTTCTTCTAAACTGGCTTTTATTTGGTTCAGGTTCAATGACTATCCATGCTGAAATTTCTTTAGCTTTCTCAGATGTTGTTAATGATGTACAAATTTCTATTTTAAGAAAAGATTTGAGATACTATAAAGGTTCTCTAAGAAGACATATAGTCATTATTTGCCTGCCAAATGGTCAATTTGTGAGAGCAAATGACCAGTCCCTACATTATTCACAAATAGTCACTTATAAGTTCTCTCAAGTGATAGGAAATTTTAAATTTAATTCAACACAAAGACATGAATGATTTTTAAAACATTTTATTATCTGCTAATGATACTTAGTTTTAGTTACAGAATTTACTAAGTGATTGTAGGCACAAATCATTGTGTTCTTGAGTTATTCCTAAAAACAACCGAAGTATCCACTTCGGTTCTCTCATTTTCTGAATTTTTTAATCCTGAAAAAATATAGCAAAAGGAACAATTAACATAATTTACAAACAGTCCTAGTGAATACTATTTACAATAATAAGTTATGGCTTCAGTTTTGTAAAACAATGTACAACCATTGAGTTTGATTCTATAATTTCTGAAGTTCCTCATCTTGTTATTAAGTAGAAGTTCCTTATGTTCAAGCCACTACGACATATTATTTAATGATATAATAGTAGCTGCCACCTTGCATCAAGTATTGCCTACTGTAATCTCATTATTTTATTTTGTTTTCCATAAGGCAACTCTAGGCAATCATCAGCATTTTTTCTCTAATTTTAAACAGGAGAGTACTGAGTCTGAAAAGTTCATACTACCTCCCCAAAGTCACCTTTCCACAAATAGTTTGGGCAAGATAAAAACACATGATCAAATCCACAGGGTTAATCATTAATAAAGACACAAATAAACCCCCTTTGCATGCAAACAGAGAACATGTACCTTAGTCTAGGATAATCAGGGATAGCTACCAGGTTATTCAATTCTAGTCAGTTTCTAAAAGTTCTATCTCATTTCATAAACAGGCTTACAATTGTGAAGACATGCATGGTAGTGTTTTTTTTATAAGGAAACTGTGGCAATAATAGAGTTGAAAGTTATCTGTTTCCTCCTTTCTCTGTTTTAAAGAAGGGAATCACCCCCAAAATAGAAGTAACTTGGTACCCTACCACCACTTACTTTTTTTGAGGGAAAAGCTAGGGCTAGAATCTAGGTCACGCCTGCCTCAGTTCTCTTTGATTCTTAGTAGCAAATCATTAATAGCATTTATCACATTTGAATCCATGTACGTAGTATAATCACATCATTTCATATATATATATATATATATATATATATATATATATATATATAACCAATCTTGTGTGCATAAGGATTATTTTATTAACTATTCTCACTTGTTTGTAAGAGCTTTCTGTAACACGGGAGCATTTAATGCTAAATTGTGACAACCTCTTGTCAAACACTTAATCACTTTAGACAGGCAATTTTCCTGTATGTCCTGAAAGATAGTTCCCATCTCCTTCTTTCAGCTTGTTCAAATATTTGGTCTCTTCATTCTCAAAAATTACTCCCTTTATATTCTTCCTCCAGGTTTAGCCTATTCAAACTAGTCAAACTTTGAAGTGCTAAAAAATGATATTCACCTGTTCTATTACTCTTAAATGGGTACATTTCAGTAATACATAGTCTGGTGATAATAATTAGAATTTAAATTTACCACAAAATCCATGGTGTTAATTATCAAGACATGTCAAGAAATCATTTGTGAAGAAGAGGGAGAAAGATACAATGTATGCTTGGACTGACAGAAGCAAAGACCTATAGTGTCTGCAACTCTGGGGTCTGATTTGTTTTGGAACTCAGAATTCTGGGGCCAATTCTGTGAAATCACTTTCTTAGGATTTGTCTTTTTCTGGCTTCAAGGTATACTCACCACTTCTTCCCGCTTGGTCTTGTCTGTCGCTGGCCAAGCTTCCAGAGGCAGCTCAGGAAGAATGGGGGACAGGGGCTGCATGGAGAACAGTGGAGGCAGAGGTGGCTGTGGTGCCAGGGGCTGCATGGGGTGCAGAGGTGACTGGGGCTGCATGGGCTGATGAGACTGGGGTGGGATGGCTTGGGGCTGGAAGGGCTGCTGGAAGGGCTGCTGGGCAGATGGAGGGATGTTTGGCTGATGGTGTTGGGTTGGAGTCATGGAGTGGTGGCCAGGAACTGGCATCATTGGTTGCTGGGGGGCCACTGGCTGTTGAGCTGGCACCACGGGGAGGTGGTGATGAGGCTGAAGGGTGTGACTCGGGGGATGCTGTTGAGACAGCACAGGGATGATTTGGTGGTGCAGCCATCCACCCATGGGTTCGTAACCATAGGAAGGATACTGGTGAAAAACAAAGAGTCAGGTTTACCATTGGCTCAGTTGATTTCTAACTGGAGAAGTAGCAGTAGTGTTTGTTATTCTGACCTTATGAATATTTTAGTCATTTTTTCCTTTGCACGAATTTCTAACAGTGTACACAGATATGACCTTTTACAAACTAAAATTCCCATTAGTGTTTGTAGATGGAGTAGACATGATATTTCAGTTAAAAAGGGAATTAAAATGCATGCCTATTTTCTAAAGGGAATGAAGAACAAAATGTCTACATACCGGCTGCCTTATCATGCTCTGGTACCACTTCAAAGGAGTAAGCACCTTAAGAGAAAGAGACATTAGAATGCATTTGATTACGTTTAACTACATATGAACTAAATACTAAACTCACTAATGCAGTATGAAATATAGACTCACTAATGCAGTCCTGTCAGTATTGATAGCCTGAGAATGTGACTTCTACAAAAGAAAGAAGAAGGTAAACATTTTTTGGATGTTTCCTATGTGTCAGGTACTGTGTTATATCCATCCCATCCACTTTTCATGTTTTCTCACATGATCTCAGGCAGGTATCACCCTCACTTTTATAGGTAATGTTATGAAAACTCAGGTAGGTTCATTCACTTAGCTGAAGTTAACAAAAGTAGTAATTCAATTTACTTCCACAGTTCCTGCTCTTCATTGAAAGAGCAAAACAAACAATTAAAAACTTATGACACAACAATGTGATATAATATTCATTTAATTCTTTCTTAATTGATATCACAATGGAGAAAGAAGGTTGAAACCTTGCCTTTCATCCTTAAGACATAGATTTCTTTATCAAATATATCAACATTTTAAGATAAAACAGTATTTTTGCCTCAGATTTCTACTAGCAATTTTTTTCAGTTTATATGAGTAAACAGATTCATATTTTTATCTGAACCTGTGAGATAAATAAAGAATTTCATCCCTCTCTAGACAGTATTGCCTTATTAGTTAGACTCAGATTTATAACTCTCTTGTATGGTACATCATTTAATCAATACAACAAAAAACTATTAACCTCACTCAAGTTATGAGTGACATAGCTCTTTCCATGCCCTTTATTATTCTTCAAATAATATTTTCGAAATGTAGTTATCATTGTCTCCCTTCTCTAGATGAGGAAACCAAAGTTCCATAGGAGAAAACAGGTCTTCCCAAGGTCATAGAATTTGCATGCATTTGAGGAGAAGCCCAAACCCTGTTTCTAAAACTCTTCTGCTTTCCATCACTCTGAATAGACTCTTTGAAACCACTTTTCATTGATCACTTAGCAGAGCCAATGAGAAATGCACACCGCGTGTGAATGTCTTTGAATCAGCAATTTTTCCAGCTAGAAAAGATTTTAACATCTTACTTACTCCTCGAATTTTATAGGCTGGCATAGAACAAGACTGTTGAAGCCGAGTTCAGTTTCTGCCCTATCATGGAGCCTTCCTGAGTGGTAGTTCATGGTGGATACATTTAAAACTAGGTTTAAAAGTAGAGGCTGAGTCAGAGTGACCAGGTAGAAGGGTGCTGGGAAATGCAGATTTGAGGCCATCAGTCGGGGCTTAAAGCTGCTGGTGGGAACTGAAAAAGTGTGACCATTTGAGATACATCTTGAATGAAGAATAAATACACCACTCTTTACAGATCTCAGGACATCTTTAACTCAAACAATGGTCAAAATTAGTAAATAGAAAAATTACCTCATAGCTTAAGTTGATATAACCAGGGCTCCCAGGATGAGGTGGTAGCTTTTTTAGAAAGGGAAGAGGGCAGATTGAAAGAAAAAAAAGGGTGAGAAACAAAGAAAAAGGAGAAAGAGGAAGAGAAAGAAAAAAATTAAGTCAATATCAATTGTTCACATTAAGGATGTCTAAAGTTTTATTTTTTAAAAAAATATATACATAGTACAGAATGTACTTGAGGTCTACTTTTAGCCTGAGCATGTATACTGTGGTGGAGAAGCCTTCTCATTTTAAAGAGGCTCTGATTAGCTAAATAACTTTCCAGGGGTCATAGTCTTTTAATGGGAGACCTGTAAGCAGAAGGCAGCAAACATTTTTCCTCCAGGAATCTTTAAATTAAGCTCATCAAGCATCAAAGAATCCTGTCCCTTTTCAGCCACCCATTTACTTGTTGATCAGACTCCCTCTGTGTTAGGAAAAGAGGTATATTTCTATTACACAACTGAAAAATAGCAACAAACAAGGAATCATTTCACCAAGGGTCCCTTTAAAGATCAGCTGGTTAAGTGTTGAAGTATCAAAGGGATTCCCAGTAATTAGCATGCAAATAACACCCTAACTCTATTGTTCAATGTGAGAACAAGATGAGAGTAATAAAATATAAACATTCTAAATCCATCCCCTGAACAATAAAATAATTGATGTATTGAAGATCAAAGCCAATCAGTTTTTTATTATTCTATCAGTGATTTATGACAGAAATTTAGAAGTTCCAAATAAAAAGCAACCTGGACAATTTTCTAAACCAGAACTGTCTTTGCTTCCCAAAGTGGGGTCAGGTGACTAGGGAGTTCTGGTGAGGGCAGGCAGGAGACAGAAAGATGTGAGCATGAAGCAGAAAACCTTTCTCAGACACAAAGCTACTGAAAGGTCAGTTCAAATCTACTCTTCCAAAATGCTTGTGTTTTACAGCCCAATTTATCACTCTCATCTGAATGCAAATGAGCATTAGTTAGGTAGCTGTCTTCTCTATTTTATCTTGCTATAAGCTCTCTGAGACTGGGGGTATTAAAAAGGGGTGAATTTATAAATGTCAGCTTCTCAGAGAACAAGGAATCATCAAAATGCAGGATTTAAAGAACACAGAGCACAAAATCTTGGTCTTGTGTGTGAGAGAAGAAAAGCAGGTATACAAGCTTACTGGCTTCTGTAGTATTGAATATTCTTTATACCACCATAAAGCTTTGCTGGCGTATGTTCTAAGCTTTCTGCCCTTATGTACCTGTGTCTGGAGAGTGGATCAGACTTCCTGGTCTTTGGTACATTTGAACAGTAATGTACAGACTTTATGCTATAATTGCTTGCTATCTATGCATTTGGCATAGGCAAGATTCCATAACCTTGCTAAGGCTAAATCCTACCTACCTAAGGTGTAAATCAATGCACCAAAGTGGGAGGTCCTTGGAGAAGAGTGAGGTGGTACATTTCAAATATAGAAATGTTCCCTCCTTAAGGCAAGAAGAAAATTTGAAACTTGTGAGGAATTGTGTCTTAGAGATCGTTTGGATGTCACATTTGCCTAAGGTTGAGTACACACTTTCTCTGGAAGCCTTTCAAGGATTCCTTCAAGTAAGATTACTCCTTGTAGAGATGGGCAGTGATGTTTACAAGTTAATTGTTCTAGCAGAGTTCTCTGAGGGGAAAATGCTTGTTAAAATGTTGAGTGCTTGGCCTCATTTCAGCTGTACTGAGTCACAATCTGTGGTGGAGACATTCATGGTTTTCTTTTTAAAAAGTTCCTTAAGGGTTTCTTCAACACTTAGACACTTGGGGATATTAGATCTTGTGCTGTATGAACCCCTGAAATTCACCAATCATGGGGGCAGATTTATATTTCCAAGCTTGTGAAATTGGATACAATCAATAAAAGGGTTATTTTACTCACGGGCATAGCAAAAGCTGCTCCCAGGAGGCAGGCAAACAAAATCCAGGTCCCCATTTTTTGATGGTTCTGAAATGTAAATCAACACCAGCCATTTAAAAACATATTTTTATAGGAATAAACATAATTATGTTACATACATTTATATAGTCCACATTAGTGTATTGCTAATAAAAATGATGGGGTCCTCCTTGATAAAGGACTTCATGTGTGATTCCCATTTTGAACCTATATCATTGCTTCTGTATCATAATAATGCTAAAGAGGCCTTTCAGTTAAGCTAAAGGTTAAAAAGTTATAGGAACACAAGTGATCTACCAAAATGATTTTGTATACCATTTTTTGTATGTATACAGCCTATAGACTTATAGAATGTAAATGATTTATAAATAATAATTAAAAGAACCAGGTCAAATAAAAAGTTGAGGAGATAAAGTGAATGTAATTTTCTACTTTTGTAAGAAGAGATAAAAATGTCCTTGTTGGGTACAGCCCACTTGAACAGTGCTACTGCTAAAAGCATAAGCTAATTATCTGAGAAAATTTTGAGTTATTTTCCAGAATATATTAGTGGAAAAATTGGTTTAGGTCCAGATGTCACCATCTGTAGAATTTTAGGCAAGAATCTCTTGTAACACTTTTGAGTTCCAGGTGGCAATCAAAAGATGTGGTTAAACCAAAGGGAGGGCACAGTGTTACTATTCTCTGCTTCTTTAATGGTTCTAAATGAATTCTACCTAAAAAAAATTCTGTCTTCTGTCAGTAACATCATCTTTTTGCTTGTCAGCAGTGAAATTCTACATATTAATGTCATTGAGACATGAAGCAAGAACTGACCATCCCAAAATATGTATGTTGTTTTATGACAATTCTATGAAGCACATGTAAGATATGAATATAGCATGGAATGGTGCTGGCTATGAAAAGTACACTGAGATTTTCTACCTGCTTAATCTATTTTTTACAGAGGTTAAATTAATAGGAAAAAGCATTTACACTTGATATAATTAAACAAAGCTTTGTAAAGAAATAGGTCATAACCTGTTAAAGCACTATCTTAATTAAAAAAGCAAATAAACATTTTGATGTGAAATCTGGCTCCATAAAAGCTTTGGAATCCTGGGCCTAAAACTTATAGAAATTTTGCATTACTGTACCACAAAGTTGAAAATTCATTTCAATGATCAGAGATATAATTTAATTATGTAAAGCTGAAGAAGCACATATGGTGGGGATGGCACAGAGTAATAGAAATGTGCAATATATTCACACCTTCGAAACATAAAATTCAGAGAAAAAATGACCACAATTAAGATGGTAAATGATTAACAAACTCCACATACCTTTGAATGTGTTCTGAGTGAGTTTCTGTCTGAAGCTCAGGGATGCTTGATCCTTTGACTTCTTCCAACTCTGAGCCCCAATTTATATCATGCAGAGCACCTAGAAGAACCAATCAGGTTTCAGAATGAAAAATGTGCTGAAGCTATTGAAAAATCCCTGTATCATGATTTTTTAGATGCTGTGAGCACTGTTACGGTTGCATGTTGTGATTAGTGCATATAGTCTTTCATTACAGGCAATAATAGGTTTGGGAGACTTCTTCAAGTCAGCAAATGAGTTGACTGCATATGCTGATATATTTGAATTCATTTTTAAGGAAGTTCTGTACCATCATCTACTACTCAGTTCTAGCAGTTAACATTGTCCTTTTCCAGAAAAGTGAATGGTCAAGGTTTTCCACTGTACTTGAAACAGCCGCTTAAGGTTCTCCAGACTTTTCATATCAGGATGCATAGATTCAGATCTCATTCTGGAAAAAAAATCCAAAGCTCTCTCAGAATTCTACAGTTGCATGTGTTCTTTTTCTGCTTCTATTAAAAATATTGTCTCTGTTCCCTGTGTCCTTTATTACCACTCTGATGACCACCGAAAGGAAAGACCAATGTCTTTTTTCTTGGCCGTTTCCAGAAAACCACCTGCCCTGCCAACTACCATGACCTCAAGACTATTACAGTCACAATGCTTATTCTAATGCATTCCCTGAGGGACAAAGTAAATACTTATCACATGCCAGAGAATGTTCTTGGAAATATACTTGAATACTTAGAAACATGTGTAACAGGAGATATTGCCCTGTTTCTACTACAGAGCCAGTTGGCATTTCTAGTCCAGTGATTCTCAACCTGTGGGTTGCTACCCCTTTATGATTCAGATGACCTTTTCACAAGGGAAGGATGACAACCACTGCTCTAGTCTTTTCCAGCACTTACCAAGTCCAGTTTTTCATATTGAAAACTGAAATTCACATCTCTTTTTAAGTGCTTATTAACTGTCCCTTTAGTGGCATTGCCTCCATGTTTTCACCAATCTTGCCTTTACTTAAACAGTATTAACCAAGTCATTCACTTTGTAAGAAGACTTCCGACTAAGCTATTAAATTTACGTGCATTTTACTTCTCTGCCTTAATAAAGCATGGGTTGGCTTTGCTTTATTCTACAATATGATCATTTAAGAAATAAATTTATAACTAATGACAGGGACTAATGGGGTTTGTATCAGTATTAAATGATGTTCAATAAATTGGTATTATAGTTAGATCTTTCAAATACAGAGTTTCTAACTTCCACACATATACATATTTTTCTATAGCCACAAATATGCATAACCTCTAGACCCTTCAAATTGATAAATTAGTACAAGGAGAAAGTAGTCATAAGAGTATGTAATGTATAGTATTCATGACAATATTGAATTTAAACAATGTTAATCTTGACTCCTTCTTTACCCCAGATTGAGGGAACACTCAGAAATTACTTAGATGTGTGAGTCACAGTTTCCTCATATGTAGGAAGAGTACAATAATACAGTCTACCTAAGATGATTAGTGTAAAAAATAGACGAGAAACATACACAGGAAAACTGAAAGTTGTTTGTTGCCCATACCACTCCTATTACCTGGAAAATGGTGTTTAAAGGATACTAATAATGCATAAGATCTAAGGTGGGCTAAGATCAGTTTATCTTTGAGAATAAATTAGTAAAGACAACTGAACATCATGATGAAAGGTAGATCATTCAATTTGGAAGATAAAAATGGCAGAGTAGTAAGTGGAAGGACATAATAAGCCAAATGTCTACCACATAATGAACACAGAATATGACTCTAAAAATATGTCCAAGGTTTTTTTATGAATATGTTAGTTGCTGAATCATATATATCAGATGCAAGACATATTCTCTCTGAAGGAAGTTGTAAAATGATAGAGTAAGGAAAATGTAGATCATATATTTTCATTCAATCTTCCACTCATTTTATTTAATTACAAGTATTGGGATGCCTGAAAGGATTTGAGACATATTTTCTTCTACAAAATTGTAGATAATAAGAAAAACCTAATTAATAAAGTCATTGATGAATTACTTTTGGCCTTACAGCCACATGCAGTGTATCTCATTACTGTTTTTTTATCTTTCAAGAATCAAAGAGTGATAGATTTAGTCACAGTGATCCACGGATGTGTTCTTATTATATCACTTATTTTCTAAGGCAATTACTGTGCATTCATTGTGGACAGCAGTTGATCAGACACTGATGGCCAGTTCCATAGAAATGATACAGTTAGTTCTGTTTTTTTCCTCTATGCCATGTCCTAAATTATTGGATATTAAAATATGGATTTTTATCTGGAAATTCCTCCACTAATTTGGCTACTGCTACGTAATTTTTGAAAGTATCAAGTACAACCATGTGTGATGGTTCATACTTGTATTCTTAGCATTCTAGAAGTTGAGGCAGGAGAATCATCACTGTTTGAAAACAATTTGGTCTACCAGTAAGTTTCAGTACAGCTGGGCTACAGAATGAGAAATTGTCACCAAAGAAGTGCTCAAGTCCAGTTAAAAATGGATACATAATCTACATAGACATTTGTCAAAAAGAAGGAATACAAGTGGTCAGCAAATGCACGGAAATGCTCACTGTCATTAACTATCAGGAAAATACAAATCAAAATTATGATGAGTTATTATCTTACCAAAGTTAGAATAGCTACTCTCAGAAAGATAAGAAGTAACAAAGGCTGTGAAATATTTAAAGAAAAGAAGTCCTACATGCCTTGGTAAAGATATAAATTCTCAATACTCAGCCAGCAGAACACTAAAAATCGATCTTTACCATGATCCAGAAATCTATATCTATGTATACACCCAGAGAAAGTGAATTCATTACTTCAAAGGCACATCTGTATTCCTAGGTTTACTGTGGTACTGTTTACAAGACCTAAGATACAGAGTCAACATAGATGCTCATCAACAGATGAATGGATAAATAAAGTGTATATGTACACAATCTTGTTTGATTGTCTTATAATAAAGATGAAATCTTGTCATTTCCAGGAAATGAATATATATAGAACTAGAAACAAGTTTTCAGAAAATGCTAATTAGCTTGGTATGATCATGTAATACTGAATATCACACTCCAAAAATATGTATAATAAACTCAAAATCCCTAAAAGTACTGAGTGTTTTAGGAAAAATTCAAATTTCAATTAAAATTTTGCCCAAATGCAATTATTTCATTTTTGCCTAAGTTGATTTTGGAAAACACAACTTACAAAAATAAATTTCTTTATTTTATATAGAGTGTATAACATTTTCAGAATAATCTTGTTTCTCTTTCTTTTTGAAGTTGATTTTTATTTTAAATCAGTATTTAAAACAATTTTAAGCATAAGATATTTTCCTGTATGTGATAGCTCTAAGACAACTGTAATGATATGGATCCCAAATGTGTCTATATTTGTTCCTACTTTCATCTCACATATCTGTGAATGCATATATTTGTGCTGATTACATATGAACTGCAGGCTATTCTTGTTATTATAGAGAACAAAAAGTGGCTGAATTTATTACTACTTCTAAACACTGTCCTTGGAAGTGATAAGTGAATAAATTTAAATGCCCTTCTGAATTAAAATAGTTCCTTTGTCGTTTTTGGCAGCTGTTATTCTTTTATTTGATTTGCAACCCATCACATTTTGCTGTTCCCAGGATGCTTATGCTAGCAAGTTTCGCTCCTTTAAATTTGCTGATTCTGATTTATGGTCTGTTGAGAAACCATATGACCAAGTTAGAGTTTTTATCAACTTCAAGCAAAGGAACACTCTCAAACATGATCTGCTCATGGCATTGCTCAAGAGATTCAGTGTCATAGCATTTGATGGAGAAGGTGGCTTCAGGGAGGATATTTTCTATTACTGCTTTACAATTCTATCTTCTGGCTTACTTCCTGAGTCTCAGCCACTTTTGATTCATGAGAGTCGTCATTGGAAAAGTGAATAGTGTGGCCCTTTCATATAAGCTACATAGAACCTCAATTCTCAAGCCTTCTCTTAAAGCAGACTCAGAATTGACTAATATTCTAGAACCATTCCAAGACTAACTACTTTTGAGTAATTAGAACTAAAGTTAGCTTTTAAATTATCTAGTTGTACAAAGAGGACCCTAAGAGAGGCATACATGGATCTACTGTTTATGCGGAGTTGAAAAAGACAAGATTTCCTGAATAAATTGGGAGCATGGGGATCATGGAAGAGGGTAGAAGGGGAGTGGAGAAGAATGGAGGGGAGTGGAGAAAAATATATAGCTCAATAAAAACAATAAAAAAGAAAAGAAAATTATCTGGTTGTAGAATTCATTCATAAGGAAATGCAATTTCCATATGTATTGAGGAAACTTTCACAAGACTCCACCTCTAAGTGAAGAGCTACAGACAATGACAATGACTGTTAACGAAAGAAAACCAGTATGTTTTTTCTCCTGTTTAAAAAGGCATAATCTCAATCCTAAGGAGTCAGCCCTAAACTCATGAAAATACTGGACTAATATAGGCACGAACTCAAAAGTATGTGGTTGGGGGAACACAGGGCTGGAAGAGGGATGGGGTGGAAAAGATCCAAATACAATATACTCATATAAGAAATCCTCAAAAATTATTTTTCTAAGAAAATAGAAAAAAACATTTGCTAAGATGAAAATTTTCTGAAATATAGAGTCCAAACTTAGGCGTGTCACCACTTACTGATTCTGACAGGTAATGATTACTTTTGCCCCATTGAAACCCTTGAAATGTACTGTGTCTTATACTTCCTTTGAGGTACTTTTTGGTAATGTATAGAACGTAGGTGCTAGATGGTTGATTGGTAAAAATGTCAAAATAATTCATGATATTGTGAAAATATAGAAAATAGTGTTGTTTAGTGTGAATTCCTCATAGGCAAAGACTGCAGTAATTTAGGTGAAATACTTAACTCACTAGGAAAGACCTCCTGTCTCCAAAGCCCTCCCTACCTTTCTCCCTTCTTCCCTCCCTTCCTTCTTTCCTGTGCAGATGTTTTACCAAAATACTAACAGTAGTTATGTAAAGAACTCCCTCCTGTACACTTCTGGGAAGCCAGCATTTCATTTCATCCTTTAAGGTAATCTGTAACTTCAATAAACTTAAAGAGAAATATAAGACATTTGGGCCACAGTATTTTTTCATTCACGTTCAGCAGGATTGATGAGTACAAGATACGCCTAACCCTTTCTTAGAGCCCGGATTTATTTAATGTTCCTTTGGCATGGGGGAAGGTTGATTAAAAATTCAGATAAAAGCACAGTAGTTTGAAAGTGAGAAAGGCCTTTTTGATTACATATAGATAATACCTTAGTAATATAAGTATTCACAGAAAGAATTCATATAGCTTGTAATTTGGAAAGTCTGCAGGCATTTGCTAAGTATCTGGTGGAACAACTTTCAATGAAGGAAATTATATGCAGATGGCAGTGTGTTGTTTGGGTTATAATTAGCTGGTAATTGTCAGGAGTGAAAATGCTATACCTGTTAACAGAGGTAACACAGTAATGAAAAAGCAAGCAATTTATTTATGTTTGTTAGACAGAATGCACCAAAATTTAGTTTGCTTTCCTACTTTTGTCCAGTATACACACACATTGGCCAGTAGTTTCTATACTGTCAAGGGAAACAAGAAATTGCTCTTTGGCAGAGGACAGACTAAGGCATAATTATGCTTGGGCCACTGATCCATTGCGCCTGGCTGAGGTACTTGACTCCTTTGCACATTTGCTATAATGCCTGGAAAATGGGCATTCCTAAGTAAGGCGTTTCTAATGATAATTAATCTTAAATATGTCTTGCAAAAGTAAGAGTGACTATGTCTTTGATTTCTTGAGATGAGGTCTTACTATGTAATACTACCAGTTAGACTGGAACTTGATACATAGTTCTTAATAGCCTCAGACCTTTTCCTCAGTCTTTACCTTGCTGGTGCTAGGATTAAAAGGTTGCACCATCAAGACCTGTTCAAGAGTGACAATTTAAGTAATTGCAGGGGAAGGAAAGGAAGAAAATTCAATGAAATAAAGGGAAAATAGTCAAAAGGTTGGACATTATTACCCACATTTTAATATATAGGGTTTTCTTCCATTGTTGTTGGACAGAAATGATGTATCATATACACTTCGCATATTTCAGGGTCCTAGACAAAGTGGTAGCATATATATTTAAAAAGTAAAGAGCTCAGTTAATGATTTTCATATTAAATATAGGACTGCATATGAGATCTCTTGCTAGAGATTATTGTTCAAGTCAACTAGATATTACTCTATAAAATGAGTTCCTGTTTATTTAAAAATAAAATCAAATGAAACATATAAAAAGGATTGAAAATGCTTTATTCATAAGTAATTTTCATCCCTGGATATTTACCTCAAAATGTGCAGTCTTAGTATCCTGACACAGTTTCTAACTATCAACATAATCTAATTTTCAAACATTTTCATTACCTGGAAATAGTGATTGACAGTCACTCTTAGTTGCCTCCACTCTTGAGCCCCAAACAACAATGTATTTTCAGTCTCTATAGATTTTTCATCTTCTTGGATTTTCCTGTTTTTAATACTTCATATGGAGTCATATAACACATGTTTGAAAAACAGATCTCTGGCAATCTCTGGCATACTTGACATATGGGGTTAACCAATTATTTGCTGAAGTATGTTCAGCAGCATTCCTGGCCTCTTCTCCCTACGTACCAGTAGCAACACCCCACCTTATCCCACTCTCCACCACCAAAATATGACAAGCTAAAACTGTCTCCAGACATGTCACACATCCAAAAGAACCAAATTGTTCTAAGTAAAGAGTTGTAGCCCTATGATACCTATAAACTGAGCTGGATATAGAGTGGTATGAAGGTGGCTGGAGACCTATATTACAGAGACCATTATCTCAGGGTTCCTGAAACTCCACACTTCCCAACTTCATTTTCAAAATTCTGATTTCCTACTTTTAAACAATAATGAACCAAGAGTTTCCACGTATGAAATTGTCAAAAAGTAAGTAAAAGATTCTTTATTATTTAAAATAGAAATGGAAAGATGAATGGGGAAAAGCAAGTAAAGAATTAGTTAAATGAAAATTGCCTGGGACATAAAAGTTCAAAAACTACCTGAAAGATAAAAATCATCTAATCTTCAGTCTGTTGAAAAAACAGAGAAATTGTTGGGCAGAGTGTTTAGGGATTGGTACAGATGGGAGGAATATAAGAAACGGTGAGCCATGAATGTGATCAGATTGCATTATATGCATTATGAAATTGTCAAATATTATTTCAATTTTTAAAAAGTTATAAACAACAAAAAATAAGAGTCAATTAAAATGAATGAATTGGGGTTGGTGAGATTGCTGATAAAAGAAAAATGCACTTGGCCAAGTCTGATGGCCCAAGACCCACATGTTGGGAAGCAGAAGCAACTTCCACAAGTTGTCCTCTGACCTCATGCATGCACTGTGACACACACTTCGTCCATGCAAACACAAAGGAAAGCAATAAACAAAAGTCTTATACAATTTTAAATGAAAAAATATACAAATAAATTATTTTAAGATAGAATTAAGTAGATCTATGCCTGTGGTTTTTAATTTCATTTAAAGGACTGGAACTGTGGTGTTAATAATATAAAAAAATGTCTAAATTAGCATTTGAGCTTTCCCATGTTACAGCTGTGAGAGTATACTGATAACTCTAAAGGAGTTTAACTTAAATCATTCTCTGGTCTATAAACACTCTTTGAACAGCAAAAGGAAGCATGAGATTTGATTTATACCGTGGCTAATGAAAACAAGAGGGCAATCACTCTTTGATCATATCCTCCTAATCTAACTTAGTCTCAGGAATGGAGGAAAGGAAAGTGCTTGGGCCATAGAAACTTCAGAAAGTCCATGTGTGAACATGTCCTCATTTTTGTCTTCCTCCTCTCCCCTCCCTTTCTCTCCTCTTTGCTCCTCACCCACATCCCTACTATCCCCCATCCCTTTTCTTCTTTTACCCTTTTCTTTCTCTCCAGTTCCCTTCATTGCTTCCTTTCCTTTTTTTTTTCCTGTCATGGTGCTATGGATGGAACCTAGGGCTTCAAACATGCTGTATAAGAGTTCTACCACTAAACACCCCTAGAAATCATACCCTTAAAATCAGGCCCAGGAATAAAATGATCCAGTAGGCTTCAGCTAGCCATGATGTTTAAAACATGTTTAAGGTAGGGTGGTGGGCTAGAACAAATCTTTTTATTTATGATACTTCTATATTATGATAAACCTTAGAGAATATAATCCCATTTTAGGTAATTTGCACAATACAGGAAATTAAAACATGGTTAAATATTTAGCAAAACTAAAAAAAGGGCTAGTTGGGTAGCACTGGGTCTGAAAAGCACTTCTTATACACTTGACTTCTAATATAATTTAGAAGTAAGGATCTTCAATACTCATTACATTTAAGAACCATTTGGTAAGTTTTTGAAGACATTTTTGTCTTGGTGTCATTCCATACAATTTCTCATTTAATTAAACCAAGCAAAGGTTTCATCTGTTATTGTAATTTTCAGTAACCAGAGGAGCTTGGAAAAGTATTGATGACTAGGTGCTATTTCTGGAACTTTTGTTTCTGTTGAATATAATGTGCAGCCAGAGTTGAGATTCATAAAGGCAATGTATTGTGAACAATATCTTCTGTCTGTTAAACCTTTACTTCATATGGAAAGCTTTGCTTTCTATCAGTTTTGCCCAAGCCAATGTTTTTGATCTTCTCTATGAATTATCATTCAGTGCAATTGATTAAAATAAGAGTATCTAAAAAGCATCATTGATGATTATGAAAGTAGTGTCTTCTCTTCAGACCTTAAACACAATAACAAATCCACAAGGAGCACTCAGCATTTGCTGATGATGGATAAAATGTGTCTTTCACGGCCTCTTGATTTATTAGAAATATTTTATTTGAAACTGAATTTCTCACAGTCCATGTTAGACTGCTAACATGTTGATTCAATGAAATGGTGCATTTTGTGAACCACCCATCTGACTGTGTTACTTTGGGTGTAGCTGTTTTGATTTTTGTTCCCTCCCTCTGAGTACATGGTTTTGTTCATTTAATCAAACAAATCCAGTTGTTTTGCCATTTTGTAGACACATTCTTTGTGTGGCCAGGAATCCTGTTTGCGGTGACCACACCACAACTAGATTTGAATGTGGAGCAAACAAGTGCTAATTTGAATCAATTGTTAGGATTGCCAGCAACCAACCAATGTGACCTCTATCCCTGGGTTCACTTAGCACCCCTGAAGGCAAGGCACTGTTTATTCTCTTATCATTTCCTCCATCCATCAAAAATTCCAATCCTCACATATGAGACAATAAGTCACTCAAACCTGGGACATCTTTTGTTCTTAAATTTTTGTATGCTTTTATTTCTTAGTACAAACATAATTCATGTTTGTAAATAGACTCTTCATGATATAAAAAAGCATTAGGCAGAATGCCCTTAAGAATCTCACTGTCAGCTGGGTGGTGATGGCACATTCCTTTAATTCCAGCACTCAGGGAGACAGAGGCAGGCGGATCTCTGTGACTTTGAGGCCAGCCTGGTCTACAAAGTGAGTTCCAGGACAGCTAGAGCTGGTACACAGAGAAACCCTGTCTCAAAAACAAACAAACAAAAGAATTTCACTGTCATTCATAGCAACTATTAATATCTGAGAAGGTAATTCCTGATCATTGTGAGGAATTGTTCTAGACCATTTATACTGTTCTACAACTTTGTTATCTTTATCTCTTCAAGTGTACACAGGAGTAGTGACTTCATTTTGCCTTCATACCTGCACAGAATTACACTGAATAGATATCCCAGAGTTTACTTAGTTACTTGCACCCTGATAGACACGTAGGCTGTTGATATTTTTAAACATGTAATAAAATATAACATAGTTATTTATAACATATATTAGTACTGTGTGTTAGATATTGGTAGAGTTTAATATGCCCAAAATAAGGTACATTTATTTTGCAAGTTTACAAGCTAAATGGTTTCTACAAAATGAACCTATGTGTTCCAGATGAAAAGGCAACCTAAGATCCTAAAGTTTTTCCAGTCACTCCTCCCAATAAAAAAATAATCCCTATTCTGTCTTTTCACACTTTAGATCGATTTCTACTATTTTGAAACTTTGCATTTTATGGGCTCATATGCTGTCTTTGGTGTCAACATGATATCTGTGGGATTCATGTGTATTGGTTTAAGTGGTTGAAGTTCTTTTTGTTGTTCTCATTGCCATGTAGCTTTCCGTTATGTGGATAGACCACAATTTAGCCTTTCTATTTTGATGGACATTTCTCTAGTTTATGGTTTGAGGCTATTGTGAATAATGATGCTATGAACATTCTGCCATGCATCTTGTGGGGAATATGTGCACACATTTCCATTGATTTTTAGGAGAGGGATTTTATGTTTTTTTTTTTGTCATTATTATTGTGGCATCTCACTTGCTATCCAAAGTAGAGGGTTTTGGAGGGATGAAATTAGTGATGTTCTTAGGTCTATTTTTTGCAGACAGGGATTGGAATTGTTGATATTTTCACTATTGAAAATGCTGTTCAAATTAACATTTTTTCTTTCATTTTGTGTATGTGTGTGTGTGTGTGTGAGAGAGAGAGAGAGATGCATCTGTGAGTTGAGCACACATATGACACAGTCCATGTGTGTGTCAGAGGACACATTTTGGGAGTCAGTTGTACCCTTCCACTGTAGGATATCAGCATCAAACTCAGGTTGTTACTCTTGAGCAACAAATGCTTTAGCCCTCTGAACCATCTTGCTAACTCTGAAGTGAATATATTTGTGAATATATCTTGTATATTTTATAAGCAGTCTTATAACTTGAGTACTTAGGATTGGTGCATGTGGTGGTACGCACATGTAGTTTTAGTTCCTCCTAACTGGCATCAAGAGTGTGTTGAAAGGCCTTGTCTGGGCTGTACAGGACATAGTTTGATTAATTATATCTTTCTTAGCATGGAAGCTTTTTAGGTACTATGGCTAGAAACTTCAGTTAACGCTCACTGGGTCTATGGATGCAGAATGCCCAACGCTCAGGAGGCTGAAACAGAACAAAGTTAAATTTTGAATAAGCGCTGCAGAGCTGTGACCTGAAAATACCTTAAATTTGAAGGTAGGCCTGTAGCTCTGTGGCACAGGTGCTGTTGTGTGCCTTCTAAAGTACCAGGCAAGCCGGGCGGTGGTGGCACGCCTTTAATCCCAGCACTCGGGAGGCAGAGGCAGGCGGATCTTTGTGATTTCGAGACCAGCCTGGTCTACAAGAGCTAGTTCCAGAAGAAGCTCCAAAGCCACAGAGAAACCCTGTCTCGGAAAAAAAAAAAATAAGTACCAGGCAAAAAGAAGGAAAATCACTGTCTTCTTTACATGACTTTTCTGACATTCTCTAATGAACTAGTGCCTTTCTCAGGTGGCCTAAAAAGGCAGAACATCCTAATGGTATATCTGAGATGCCGGGGCATAGGATGAAACTGCCAGCCTAATTTTTTCTTTTTTATTATATTAAAATATAATTATATCATTTCCCCATCCCTCTCCTCCCTCCTACCCCTCCTATACATGCCTCCCACTCTGTCTTATATTCATACCCTCCTTTTCTTTAACCACTGTTGTTACATATACTTATAAAAATAAATATATAAATACAAGCTGCTGAATGAATTCGGTGCTGATTGTATGTATATATTTTTAGGGTCAACCACTTAATACTGGATAGCTTTTCGGGGTTGGGAGCTCATCCCTGGAAAAACTAATGCTCCCTCTATGTACAGTGTTAATTGCTTGTAGCTATTCACCTAAGGGTAGGGCATCATAAGATTTTCCCCTGTCTACATTTGGATGGCAACTGGTGTTGGACCTGGAGTTACTGGTAGTTGTGAGGCACCATGTGGGTGCTGGGAATTGAACTCAGGTCCTGTGGTCCAGCCCATAAATGAGACCCTTTAGAATTTTTTTTTATTTTTTGAGATTATAATTACATTTTTCTCTTCTCTTTCATCCCTCCAAATCCTCTCATATACCACTACTTGCTCTCTTCCAAATCCATAACCTCTTTTTTAAATTAAATTAATTGTTGTTACATACATAGATTCCTAGATGCCTCTATGAGTTTTTAATTTTTTTGAATTTCATTTTACATTCCAACCACAGTTTTCCCTCCCACCTCTGCCTGCCTACCCCTACCCACCCCCATCCACTCCTCCCATATGGTAAGGACTTCCATAGGGAGTCAACAAAGTCTGGTACATTAAGTTCTGGCAAGACCAAACCCCTCCCCACTGCATTAAGACTGAGCATGGCATCCCACCATAGGGGATGGGCTCCAACAAGCTAGCTCATGCACCAGGGGTAGATCCTGGTCCTACTTCCAGGTGCATCACAGATATTCAAGCTTCACCACTATCTCCCACATATGGAGGGCCTAGTTCAATCCCATGGTGGCTCCACAGCTGTCAGTCAAGAGTTCATGAGTTCTCATGAGCTTGCTTCAGCTGTCTCTGTAGATTTCTCCATCATTTTCTTGACCTCTTTTGCTCATATATTTCCTCCTCCATTTCTTCAATTGGATTCCTGGAGCTCAGCCTGGTGCTTGGTTGTGGATCTTTGCATCTGGTTCCATCAGTTACTGGATGAAGGATCTATGATGATAGTCAGGGTATTCACCAATCTGATTACAGGAGAAGGCCAGTTTTGGCTCCCTCTCCACTACTGCTAGGAGTCTTAACTGCCGTCATCCCTGTGGATTCTTGAGATTTTTAACATGAAGCACTTAGCCTGGTCTGACATTAAATAAGTATACAAAATTGTTTGTTTTATTAGTTGTAATATATGTCCTTATTATTATTAAAAGACTGAGGAGTTAAAATATACTCACGTATTAGAGAAAATGATTTGAAAATGTGGGTACAAAAATTTCCAAAGGACAATGTTCTCAGAGCTCTTGGGATATCAAGCTTGTATTGTTGGGGGGAGGTGGTAAGAATAAAGCATTACTGAATGTTCCAAAGACAGACAGCAACATTTGTTTGTGTCTATCTATCTTTTTCACACAATAGAATTTATAGAAAAAAAGGAGTAGTAGAAAATGGTGTTCAGTAGCAGAATTAGGTGGTATCTAGAAGACAGTCATTGTAGGAAATCCTGTACTGCATTAGTCTTGCTAATAATATGAAGTTAACAAACAGTTATCCAAACACATTCACTTTAAATAATAATGTGTATTCAAGGATGAAGAAACCATATTTTTATTGTTGAATGGAAAACGTTGCCTTTAGTTTTGTTGGCATGTAGCTTACCTGATACCCTGTTCTCCCACTAGAGGTCTAACTTTCATAAGATCAGGCACCAGAAAACCAAGAAATGTGGGTGGCTTCTGTAGTCTCCATTCCCTGACTTGTAGACCTCTTCGTTCATCTTTAACGCCAACAATATCATGTCTGTCTGACCCTGCTTTAGTAGTCACATCTTCTCCTCTGAGTTTTGCTGGAAAAGGTTAGCCTATGTGAAGAACTCATGTGATTAGCGTGAGCTCACCTGGCTAATCTAGTGTATTCTCCACATACCAAGGTTGCAAAGGGAACAGCATATGCAAGTCCCCTTTGCTGTTCAAGGTAACACATTCCTAGATTCCTAAGTTCAGAGAATCCACCCATAGATATCTGCTACACTCTTTGTCTCCCTGCATTTTTGATGTCTCTTAAAATTGGTGCTATTCCACAGAGCCAGAAAGACATTCAGTGATTCCTTTTGCTGTGTGACGCTCTTCCTATCAGCCTTCACTGTATGAAATCATTATCTTGTAAGCAATATTAAGTTCTGCCTTCATTCACATAGCAATAAAGTCAAAGAGCATGAGAGCAAACAAAACAAGGTTATTGAACTATTCTGTGCAGCATTTTATTTTCAGCATATCTTGCAATATAGGGAATAATAGCTCAGCTAGAGTTGAACTGTATTTTAATCTATAAAATTTAATGCCAACTTATTTGGTATTAAAGTAAAAGTTGGTTACCTGTTATTTTAATGTACCCAACATGTAGCTCACTTTTTAAAGAAATGGACACTAGAAATCTTTTAAAGTTGCAAGCCATTCATGGTCATTAGTATATGAAAACAAAAGGAAGCAGAAAGTTTTTTTTTTTACTCTCTTAGTTTGGCCAGAGCTCTAGGGGCGAATACATATGAAGTAGAGAAATTATGGGCTTTCTCAATATTAATGATCTCTACATCTCAAGCAATGATGTAGAAAATGTATTTTTAATATTTGATGTTTACAGTCATGCTGTTTAAAGTTTTGTTTCCCCCTTTCTGTTTTGGGAAGTATGTACAGTTACTATATGATCCAACAATACCACTCTTAGATAATCAAAAATCCTAAGATAATCAAAACCATGCTTACACTAGAACTTGTTTGGGAGTATTCACAATAGCATTATTCATAATGGCCAAACAGTGGGAACAACTGAAAAACTCCTCAAGTAACCAACAGATAAGCAAGGTAGGATCTATGTTATTTCATTGTAAGAAACAATTTGGGGGCTGATAAATGCTACAACACTGAAAGACCTCAAACTATGCTCTATGAAAGATACCAGACATAAATGGGGCATGCATATTTTATGACTCCATCTATAGTCAGTGCCCAAATTAGGCATGTGCATAATGATAGTGAGTATGTTAGTGTTTTTCAAGTACTGGGGCGAGAGAAGCATCAATAGTGATTAATAATGGGTATGAACTTTCTAAGGTGATGAAGGGGCTCCAGAATTGATGCTGTTCACATATATCTTTAAATATGCTTGACAAGACAGTAAATTGCACAACTTAAAAGTGTTATTTTCTTAACCTCAAGAAATTGTTTTCATTAGCTTAATTACAACTCATCAAGTCCCTCTATTATTTTATTACAGTTTGCTTTTTAAAACCTAACATGCAACATATTTTGTTGCCCGAAGGACATATTATATATCAAAACAGAAGTGCTTCGGGAGCTCTGTGAAACACATTTTAATTTATTATTTTAAAAATAGTATATTGAGGGGAAAATCCCAGAAAAAAACCTGGCAACTGAAAAAGCCAGGCAGTTTGTTTTTATGTCTTACCTGGTGTTTGGTGTGACTCTGTAAATTGCTTTCTTCTTTTCAATTTCCCCTCTTACATGTTTGACATTTAATAGGAGAATCTGGGAAGCAAGTTTTTTTTTATTTTTTACTGGAAGTGGTTTTAGCTACTTTAAAGCAAATGTCCCCAATATAAATATTCCCTGCTGGCCTTGTTTCCATGTAACAGGGACAAATAGTTTTCTGTCTAGATGTAGAATTGCTGTACTCCTCCAAACTACCTTTCAACCAACAGATTTGCAAAGGCACAAAATATAAAAGCTGTTTTCTTCTAGGCGTTGTTTCTGGCCTTGTGATTCTACATCCTGACAAGGCAGAGAAGGCACAAATTAGGAAAGTCAAACAATTTTCCAGTGTTTAAAGAGTCAAGGAAATAGATGAAATGTGAGCGCAGGTGATGGTTACATAGGAGGTGGTATCTATGGTGTTAGCGTCCTCTGGATAAAGAGCTGACATTTAAATATCCCCAGCCCTCCACTTGCCTCTCTAAGTTAGACACCTCAGGTAATTGTCTACATATGTTGTGTCTAGGTTTGAGACTTATTATTTCAGATCTTCTAAGAACCAAGTTTACCTTCTTTAGTACAAAGTAGATTCCCCATGGCCATGTTTTTACTCATTCCTTATAGCATCTATAGGAAACATAACTGTATTCTAGAAAGTATTGTTTGCTTGATGCTCCGTTCTGTTTCATTTGTAATGTCCCTATATAGGGAATATTGTATGATTTTTTTCATGGAAGATATGAACAAGTACCTGTTTATCTGAGATAAAACACTGATAATAAATATGCCAATGAAATTATTCTTTCCAAGTTGAGCGTGGTGAACGTTCTGTTTATTAGGGTTATTTATAATAACATCAATAACTCAAAAGCCTCTGTGTTACTGAAAAGCCCACTCCAACATAGGTGACCACTCATGAAAGCTAATGATTACTAATGAGTGACCTAATATGAAATACCCGTCTGTAATGCTATGAGCACTTCTGCTCATATGAACATAGATATTTTAAAAGATGAGTTTCTTTTGCATTTAGAAGAGTCAAACAAGCCATATAATTTGACTATCCATCTCCTCTTTCATATGTTTGGTGATTTTAGATTGTTTTTCAGCAAAATGTCAGCAAAAGGGTTGCAAGTCAGACAGTTTTATTGTGTACCTAATGCTGCAATTATATTGGGAAAACAGCCACAGACAATATAGACATGAGTAGATGTGTTTGTATTCCAATAAAGCTTGATTTACAACAACAACTCCCCCCAGAAACCTTTGGGCTGAAGGTCACGGGTTGGAGCTTGTTAACTGGAAAACAGTTGCCACTCCAATGTCAAGGAATGCCTCTGTCTATGTGTTAGACATATTTCTGATGACAAAGGTAAATCACAAACTTTAGAATTTGACTTTACAAAAAAGCCAAGGGAGACAGTTTTGAAGTTGAACATAGAGCTATCCTCACACTTCCAGTCATTCTCAAGAACTATCTTGAGTAGGAAAGAAAACCATGGGAGGGAAGCACAGAATAGTGGGATAAGTTCCCTGCATTAGAATTCTAGCCAAGTCTCAAGCATTCTGCCTGGGGACAAGTTACTAGTTCTTCCTTTGCTTTGATTTCTCCATCTATAAAAGAGAGAATGTTAATAGACTTCACCTTGTAAAATAGATTGGTGGTTAAAGCTGTGAGTTCACAGTAAAGGCTAAGGATAACAGTGGGTACATGCTCTGTACTCAAGATGTTTGTTATTTCCCCAGAAATCTCAATCCCCTGGGAGTATACACAGCCCTCCACTTATTTTATCCTTGCTATGAGTCACTGATGAGCAATCCTCGCTGTGTACTATGAATAGTTGTGCTGTCTTTAAACTCTCGTGGCACTAATGGCTTATCATGTTTCGGTTCCTTACTTGAAAAAAAAATGTACCCATAGATGAATTGGTAACAAGGAAAAAAGCAGCAAATATCAATGCAGAGAATGTGTACATGCACAAATCAGTAGTAATCATGGGGGAATGTTAGGGGTGACAGTTGCAATTTTCACTATAACAATAAAGTGATGGCATGCCTAAATATCGACCATTATGTTTGTGTCTAGATTCTGAGTCTTACTACTGTTTTAAATTTTAAAATGACATACATTTATTTATTTTTGTGTAATATGAGAGAGACATAAAAATCTAGACTGAGAAGAATATGTGGTTCTTTTCACTTATCATAAAACTGTGTGCATTTTTCTATTATTATTTACATTTTATGTAGCAAGTAACTGGCCCTCAGAATGATAGATGAATCAGAAAAGACTGAGTTGGAAATCAAAGCTGGAGACTAGGACCTCAGAGCCCTCCTTGCAACATGTTCTACAAATGAGTCCCATAGTCAAGTAGCAACCACAGAGGGAGCAGATGAGGGCTGGGGTATACTGAGTGGTATAGTACTTGCCAGCATGTACAAGGCCCTGGGTTTAACCAACCCAGCACCATTTTGAAAAAGACAGAAAAGAAATTAAAAGGAGAAAAGTAGATGTCAGGTGTTTTACTAATGCCACTAGAAATGGTCAGCATCTAGAGCAATCCTGCATACATGAAAAAAATCTTAAATTATGGGTATGTAAGTTTAGAGACTTGTCTTAATTAGTAGCGTTATTAGATTATTTCTGATGCCTGTGGAGGAGATGAAAGAGTTTCTGGCTTTCAATTTCAAAGTGAGGTCAGTCTTATTATGCCTGCAGCATGGGAGAAATTTGCCAAGATCAGTCGGTGAAGGCATAGGGACAGGTCATGCATCACATGAATGGAAGGGTACGAGAAGTTAGTAATAGAGGCTGGACAAAGAAGCTTAAGTTCAAAACAAATATTTGATGAAATTTAGAAAATAAGTTATACCTCCCAGAAAAGTTTAAGGAATTTACTTCCTTCAATAGTTATTGTGATTATCCAAGCCTGTACACTGGTTTTCAACTTGAATTGTCCATTAAAAGAAAGCTTTGTATACCTATTATTGCCTGATTGATTTGACCTGTATCTGTGTTGTCCAGCACAGTAGCCACAAGCTACTTGTACTTATTTGGATTAAAAAGCAACTAAGTTTAAGTAAAAATTTAAATTTAGTTAATAATTTTTACTAGTCCAATCTCAAATGCTTGTCAGCTATGAGTGACCAGTAATTACCCTGCCAGATAGTAAGTATGACAAATATGTCCATAAAAATTCAAAGTTCTACTAGGCCACCATATTTGGAAGGATGGGACAGGGTCATGTAGACATGAGACTAACAATAGGGAGAATGTCTGTGAAAGGTGTTTCTAGGGAAAAACACAGACATGCAGTCGTGTGCTATTAATAACTATGGATGTATGCACTGGTCTTACATGGGAGTGGCCATCAACAGCCAAGCATGGATGAAGGAGGAACTCAAGGTGCCCTCCCCTCACCGATGAAATATTTCCTACGGATAGATTTGGGGAGAGGGGAAGTTACTGCCTTCAGTGGTGCACCTACCAGTGACCCCCCCCCATCAGCCTCCAAAGGATAGTTCCTATCTAGTGGTCACACAGATCGCCTTGATTAAACCAAATGGATCACACAAGAAAACTGAAAGGCATGAATCTAGGAAAGGGACAGGTAAAAAGGAGATGGGTGTTGATAGCAGTTAAAGGGAGATAAAGGAGGATGGAAAGAAGAAAGCAACGCATTATAATATTATTAACATTTTTTGAAACTGTTAAAGAACTAAATTAATTAATAAATTTAAAAAAAACTCCCTTAACCCACCCCTTACTGGGGCACCACAGGAGAACTGGCCTTAATGGCAAGGGTGCAGGAGAGCTGTTCCTGTCCCTCATGGAGGTGGGAGGCAGGCAGAAACTTCCGTTAACCAACTTAGGTATCACCCAGGCCCAGAGCCAGGGCCTTGAGTTGGCCCACCTCAACATCTACCCCACCTCTGAGCTGCTAGAGCATGTGGAGGGGCCAGTCCTGTGGCACAACAGCTACAGGATCCCCAGGACACAGCATAGCAATCGGATATATGAAAGGAGTCTCAATGAAGGTCCAGTGTTGACTGTGGAAGAGAAGTCAGAGGCCTTGAACCAGATCAACGTCTCACTGCAATGAACATTTGTGGGTAAAGTTGTTTTGGCCAAAGGGTATACTGTGTGACGCACCAAAGCTTCCAATGCCAGTGCAGTGAATGAGCTTCTGGTGAAGAGGGGAGACAGACAGGGCATCAGCGTGGCACAAGTACAGAGGAACTGGATGCATGAGCGCTGTGCCGGTCTGAGAGAACTCTGTGATTGATACAGGAGCAGATAATTCCCCAGAGTGCTTGGTATACTGTTTTGCTTGATATTTTTGTTCTTTTTAACTTTAATTTTTTAAATTTTCTATTGGGGAAGAGGTTACAAGGGTGAAGTAAGGGTGTGTAAGGACTAAGAAATGAGTGAGTTTGGGGTGCGTGATGTGAAAATCCCAAAGTATCAATAAAACGTTAAAAAAGTTTTTTTTTTTAATTCCCTTGGTCAATTGCTCTACAAGTGGAAGTTTAGATAAATTAACTGCCAGCTTTGAACTAAAAATGTTGCCTTTTGTTACTTTAAGTAAAGTGTTACTGTTTATTCTGGCTGTAACTTAATTAAGAGCATTTAATAAGATAAATGATTTTAAACCAAAATTAAGAGACTTCTTGTCAATAGATCACATTTAGGCAACAAATTAGAACCAATAGAAATTCATATTTCTGGTGATACCTGTAATTAATTCATTGATGGAGTGAGTTCATTAAATTGTATGTAAATTTGAAAAAGTTGTTTACTTCTTAGTACAGGAGGAGGCTTTTTGTTAAGTAGTAAAGGCAGTTGATAAAGCAAAATGCCATCAAATGTACCACTAAAAACAAAGAGTGGGCAAGAATCTCTTTCGGTGGCCTTTTAGTTTGTTTGTTTGTTTGTTTTTTGTTTGGACTACTTTGTTTCACTTATGAATTTTCAAGGTAAAATTTTGTCTCCAAGATATGATATTCAGCTATCTTAGGGCTTGTTTAATTGCACACTGATTGGTAAATATCTGTTTTGGCACTGGGTTCTTAAGTTTAAAGAAACATAATTTCAGCATCTTTTTCCAAACTTATTCATTGTTCAGTGAATCTGCCCATATTGGAATAAGTACCCTGTGGAGAGTTCATATGACATCATATTCATAATGAGTGTCCTTTCATTGATCAGCATCATCCCAAGTATCCTGTAGAATCCAGTCTTAGATTCAGGTGTTTGTTATGGAAGTGTGAGTCAGAAAGAACAGCTATAAAAGAAATGTCCTTCTCTATCTTATCAGAATGAATGTTATCACATCCAAGTTTCTCTGTGAGAACCTTAATTAGGAATACCCTCTCAGGTACATAAGACAAAATGTGAATTTCTTATTCCCTCTGAAAATGCGTCACTATTTTTGGTTCAACTTCTTTAAATTTTGCTTTAGGAATTTCTTTTGTAAACATTCTTAAAGCTAGACTTTGGGGGTAAAAAGATGGCTCAGTGGTAAAGAGCACCAAAAGGGCCTGTTTTCCATTCCCAGCACTCACATAATGGCTCACAAACATCTGTCCCTCCAGTTCTAGGTGATCTGACGCCCTCTTCTGGCTTTTGTGGGCAGCAGGCACACACAAGATGCACAGACATCCATGCAGACAAAACACCCTTCCACACAAAATGATTAAGAATTTAAAAAAAAAAAGCTAGACTTCTAAAGGCAGGTGGTGGTGGAGCACACC
Organism: Dicrostonyx torquatus; assembly: GCA_028555095.1. Lineage (NCBI taxonomy): Eukaryota > Metazoa > Chordata > Mammalia > Rodentia > Cricetidae > Dicrostonyx > Dicrostonyx torquatus. The sequence continues at coordinate 2,846,201 of JAQHUG010000176.1, forward strand.
TTTAATCCCAGCACTCGGGAGGCAGAGGCAGGAGGATCTTTGTGAGTTCGAGAGCAGCCTCGTCTACAAGAGCTAGTTCCAGGACAGCCTCCAAAGCCACAGAGAAACCCTGCCTCAAACAAAACAAAACAAAAAAGCTAGACTTCTCTGAAATCTGAAAGATAGCTGCAACGTATTTTCACTTCTAGTGCTTACTTGTTCGTTTGCTCTGCCAAGAAGGGTTTTTTAATAAGTTAACTATTAGCCTTTGACTAAGAATAAATAAATTCTTTTTCTCCTTGAAAATATAAAATTTCTCATTTGAAAAAAATTTAAATGAAGCAATATAACAAGCCACTCTGACTTTCTAGGATCCAAAATTTACTTGGAAAAAAAAGCCTTCTTTTTTCATTTTTTAATTGATTTTATTGAACTATACTTTTTTATCTGCTCCCTGCCCTTCCTCTCCCCTCCCCTTCAACCCTTTCCCATGGTCCCCATGGTCCCCATGCTCCCAATTTACTCAGGAGATCCTGTTGGGAAAAAAAAGCCTTCTTATGAAAAAAAATCTCCCCCTTGTTTTGCCTGTTTGATCACTGTCTAGAATGTAAAATATTCATGGCAGTGGTAAACATTCACTAAACTTGGTGCTTTTTTATTGTGGTTTTGACTTTCAGATTCATGTTCTTAAGTAGTGTTCCAGCTACCTAATGGTTTACTTTAATGGCATATTTTATATGCTGCTAACCATTATTCTTCCCGTAGATAAGTCACAAGAGTCACTGAAGGATACTAGAAATAGGATCAAAGTCAGGGTGCCTGGAATGAGGAGAGGACAAGCAGGTACAGTTTAAGAAGCAAGTGTCAACAGTGAGAGAAAGCAGAGTCTTCCGGACCTTTTGCTGGTCACAAAGACTCTGGACATTCTCAGCAATCCAAAGGATTAACCTAAAAGACGCCTCATTTTCACTGAGCTCGTTAAAGGAATAGATAAATGGAAATATCCGTCACAATTTATAGTTTTAGGTATAGTCTTAAAATAATTCAGACGTAAGTGGCAACTGCATGCTGCCTGTCAAAGGAGGTTAGGCAGACCAACAAAAGATGTAATTGGTGTAATCTAAATGAAATTTCATCACACCATTTTGAGATTCAGTTCTAGTTCTGAAAAAAAACATTATCTATTTCTAAAAATTGAATTTATTTTGTTTAAACCTTGAAGGATGCCAAAATACATTTATGTGCTCTGTCACTGAAGGATTTCCCACATGCTCTGGAAAGCAATACATAAAGATCACTTTCTATTTTACTATCTACTTACCTCTCTTTCCAAGGAAATACTAAAAGAGATGGAATGAGCTACATCATAGTCCCATGGGGAAGATATATGGGGAAGGGCTACTGCAGACTCAGATTGGGAAAGCCTATTTTTATGAGGACAAAGGACAGCATGAGTAGTAGTAGATCCATCAGACGCATATCCAGATCTCTCAATGAAAGTTTATTCCTCATTTCAGTTCTAAAGGTAACCATGATTAGTGGGACAAAAAGATTTAAAGACACAGACAGAATCTACCATTTTCAACACAGGATATTACTGATTTGGTGATGTAGGAATATGGGGGAAAAAAAAAAAACGAACCACTCCGAACTTTAGCAGATTAAAGCAGCCACCACTGGTTCTGTACCATGAGTTGAGTTCAACTAGATAGTTCTTCTGAACTTGACAGTGTTCACTTAGAAGACTTCATTTATCTGGAAGATTAGTTAGGGTTGGGTTTAATTGAGACATTGGGACAAGCAAGTTTTTGCTGTTTTCGATGTGATCTCTTAATGGCTCTTTCTTTAGATAATCTCTCCAATATGGTAGTTAGATTTAAGTTATAGAGACTTAAGGGCCCTAAGAAAGGAGAGGTACTTGTTGGGAATTCTTATACCTTAGGCTCAGACTTGTCATAGCACCATCTTCTACCATATCTGGATAGTTAAAGAAAATTTCAAGACCAACCAGGACTGAAGGACAAAGAAGTACAGCAAGCATACATCCTGTGAGGTATGGCCCATACCTGTGAGTACCATACATGCCTTTGAGGATTGCCCAGGGTTTTAGGAACTAGGACTGAAAATAAAGCCTGTCCCAGACCACTTTCTCCACCATTCCACTGGCTAGAGCCCACTCATATGACTATTAACCACAAGCAAGACTAGGCCATGAAGTCTAATGGAATTCCCATGGATTATAGGCTACAGATTTTTGTGAGCAGCCATTGTATTTAGATTTCCATCACCTCTTCTGTCAAATGGAATTGTGTATGGAAATGCCTGATATAATCAGCTGCTAGCTTGTATTTATGCTCAGTTCATTTCTACTATCATGATGATTTGTTGTTTTGAATTCTCTTTAAGTCAACACACATTTTCTTGGCTATAATGGTGAGGAACTTGGTTTAAGTCAAAGACTGGCATGACCAGAAGCATACTCAAGAAGCTTGAGAAAGTGGTTCTTACAGTATTTTGTCATAAATGTGTAAAATGTAACCAATTGTATAAACAGAAGCAAAGCCTAGAAGGTAGTATGAGTGCTAATGCATATACTCCAAGGCTGTAAATTGTTATTGACAATGAAAGACTAAGTGGAAGAAGACTGTTGTGTTTGCAGCATATTTTTCTGATTAGCACAATTCCCACAAATCAAAACTTTTTACCTGTTTTCTGATTTTCAGTTACAAGGCTGGTTGGAAAATTTTAGACCTTTTACTGGTTCTACTCAAAGTGCTGATATTTAAATCTTAAAGAGGACTCCTTATCTTCACGTTTGGTATTTTCCAAATAATGCCAAATACCCAACTTTCCCATCATTTTTGTATTTCCTTTTAAAGCATGATTTGATATTGTTTCTTGATGATGAGATTATTCACTTTAAAAAGTAGTTACTTTCTCATGGTATATTCACCGACATGACAATATACATATTTAAAAAAAATCTTGTTAGGGCTATGAATGTGGACTTGGCTAGAGGATGTGGTTAGGTAGCATTGTCCCTCTTGCCAATGTACCCACATTTTATAAATCACCTTTTTCTGATTTCACTATTAGACAGGCATAGTGGTCAGTGCCTTAATAACTCTAGCTACAGAGAGGGTCATATGCCCCCTTCTGGCCTTCATGGGCACTGCATTATGTGGTGCACACAAATACATTCATGCAAACACTCATAAATATAAAATAAAAATAAATCTATACTACTACTAATAATAATAGATTAAGAAACCACTCTGACATTAAATGCTGGATCTTACTTAATCACCGTTTCTTATTGAACACTTATAAAACAGCTTCTCCTGTTGATGATTATGGACAGTGACTTTGTCTTCTAATTAATATGTAAGATCCATAGGGATTACGATAACAGCTTCATCACTTAAAAGTTGTGAACCCTTGGGCAAGTTACTTAATGTCTCAGAGATTCTTTTTATGTCCATGGTGGGAAATAAAAGTATCACTAACTTACTGCTTAGAATTTCTATCACAAGTAAATGACTTAGTACCCATAAAATGGTTAGGACAGTGCGTGGCACAATCTGACTAATTAAATAAGGTGACTAATGATAAAAAATGAAATTACAGATGTATTATTTCATGTGTTATAATAATACCAAATAACTTTAAATGTGCATCTAACACTTGTGAAGGATTATCTACCACTATTTGAAACATATTGGTTATAAGCCAAAATTAAAAGCACTTCCAACATTTGAGATTTGAGGTTGATGGAGGTGGATGTATGTACAAGAACAGGTAGCTTTTATCCTGATTTTCTCTTCAACTTTAATCATTCTAGTAAGGAACACCAGGTGACATTTTATTGTTTTTAAATTCTTTCCTCTTGCTAAATAAATAACACCAACAGAGACTGTATGTGCCTTCCATTATTAACACCACAGAATTCCAGTAAAATCATACTGATTCGTGCATTGGGATCAAAAAGATCATCCATAAAAATCATTGCTCAATCCAATATAACCACAGCAATTATTTTGTTGAAATTCACTTGAAATCCATGAGATATTTATAACATTATGTCAGCAGGCTAACAAAGATCCTTTTTTGAACTGTGTTTGGTTTGGTGCCATGTGGAATTCATTGAGATTAAAAATACTGAATGATAAGGAATTTTTTATTTTCTTTTTGAGATTATAATAGAATTATATCATTTTCTTCTTCCTACTCCTCTCTCCTAACACTCACCTACACCTTTGCATATTCTCTTTTAAGTTTATGGCCTCTTCTAAAATTGATTATTGTTATATGTATATATGCAAAAGATATGTTTTAGTTTTTTTCTTTTTTTCCGGCCCTCCATGGATTTCACACTGCACCTTTCCCTGCTCCTGTACCTTTTAAGCATAGTCCGTTGAGTACAGTTACTTGGACCTCCACCCCCTCTGCTCTGAAAGTGAACAACTTCTCAAGGAGTTTTGTTTCCATAAAGAATAAAACAAAGAAGTATTGTTATGCTTTATTATAAATGAGAATAAATCTGTTCTGGTTTTTAATACTTGTGTAAAAAGCCAGGGTTTTAGACTATAGTTTAACGACTGAGAAGTTTTTCTAAGCTGAGAAAGCAGCTGTATTGTGGGCTGTATTGTGCTTTATCATGCTCTTGGGGGTTTCCCAGAGGCACTCAGCTTTCTTTGATGACTTCCTAATAAGGACACTTTGCAGTATTATTCAATTACCATTTGTAGTTTCCTATGGGCAGGGTATTATTAAAGTGGAATCCTCCATTAATTCCAGTATATATTTTTCAAAACAGTCTTATTAAAATATGAAGCAGAGAAATCCAGTTTCGATTTCTCTTTTTGTCCTGCCCTCCCACTTCCTCCCCAGCAAGTATACTCCCCCTCTCTCCCTCCCTTCCTCCTTACTTTTCTCTTAATCTCACTTACATACTCAGTGACACAGCCTACCTATGTTCAAAAGGAGCAGAAACTTCTCACTGATCTGGTAAAAAGATTGTTTTTCTTCCAAGATTCATAGGGTAGAGGATATATCTAGCAACAAAAAGTATCCCGGAGTCACTAGAGGACCAGCTGGGCGATTTCTCTCACACTTGATAAGATCTTCTGTCTGAAGATTCATTTTGCACCAAAAAGTTATTTTTTTGTAATAAAACAGAGTCAAGTTCCTAGTCCAAAGTAAATATGGTTAGATTAGAGAGGACAAGACAGATGCTGAGAATAGAATTCATGGGTAAGCACCAAATCTATATATCTATACTCTTATTTCTTTTGCAGAGATGATTATGATAAGATGGTGATTCTGTCATTCCTAGCTTGTGATTTGGGAAGAAAAGTGAATGATCAGCATGTGGGATGTGTGGCTGCTAAAAACTGCTTTGCGCCGATAGAGATTTATGAGCACAGCTCATTTCCAGACTGATTGATGATGCTGAAGCAGCGGGAAAGATGCGAACTGCAGCAGGAAGGAGTGCTCTGCAATTAACGGGTGCAGCATCATTAGTGTGATTGCTCTAAGATTCAGGCACCAGTTGGTTAAAGGTCTCCCAGACAAAGGTGTTACCTTCCTCTTTCAACGTCTTGCATGTACTGCAGCATCTTACCTCTTGAGGCAAAGACAGATACAGATTTCAGAGAACAATTTATACAGGAAATAAGGCTAATGCTAAATCGGCATGTTACTTAACCAAAAAGGGAGATCTTAAGCTACTGAATTTGGAAACATTGTCTGGTTTAGCTAACTATAAAGAGTCTAGCCAGCCAGTGGTGGTGAACATCATTAATCCCAGCACTCAGGAGGTAGAGACAAGTGGATCTCTGTGAATTACAGGCCAGCCTGGTCTCCAAGAGCTAGTTCCAGGACAGCCAGAGCTACACAGAGAAAGCCCTGTCTTGAAAACAAAACAAACAGATGAATCTGCTATTGACATGGCTTGGTGGTAGAAGAAAGGCAGCTTAACTCCAATGTTCAGAGTCCTACTTTGCTGCTGTAAGAATAACTTTACTAATCGTTGTTGCTTTACTTATTTGTAAGGTGAGGGATTTGGGCTGGTCTCTTCTGAGAGATGATTGCATGCATGTATAGTAGTAGTTATCAGACTAAATTATACATCCTGAAACCTGGCTTCAAATCCTAACTCTGATAGGATCTGGGGAACTTATATAAGGTTTGTGCCTCCATTTCTTCATCTACAAAGACAAAGATAATTGTGCCACTGCCCCCCAAGGATGTTGCAACCATTGTGTGAGATAACATAAAGATCTTAATAGCCAATCAACCATTTATACTGTGAGCAGAATTTTCAAGGCCTAATTCATTGCTATGGGTCAATTGTTCTGATTCAATTATGAAAAGGCAAGAAGAACTGTTGAAGGTTACCCCTGTTGGGAGATATTTCTAATCCATGCAGGTTATTTCTATTTCTACAGCCTGTGTTGCATGCAGGCTATTTTGCCTCCGTGATTTGAGCAAAGCTTTTAAAACTAAGAATCGAATTTGTGGGTACTAGACAAGTTCACGGCTCAACTGGAGAGATTCAGAAGTGAAAATGGCCTTTCAGTCTGACATCTTGTTGCTTAAGGGCATTGAATATGTCAGTGTATCCCCTCTGTGCTAGCCATTAGCAAGGCTTTTCCTGCAAGAAAATATGTACATGACATTTATTTTCCCAGATGGTGTTAGTGCAGTTCCAGGTTTGACAATTTTTGTTTCTTTCTCTTGGGTTTATCAATAATCCACACATATGCGAACCATCTTCACATGACCATTCCTTTTAACTTTATTTCACATATTTATTTATATATGTGTGCACATGTGTTCTTGTACATGGCATGGCATGCCCATGGAGGTATGAAGACATGCACCTGGAGTTGGTTCTCTTTTTATACCATGCGGGTTCAGAATGACTGAGCTAGTCTTCAGGCTTGCAACAAGTGCCTTTTCCCACTGATCTATCTCACCAGTTGATGGCTTTAGAAAGGCACTTGTATTTCGCCCTACTGTTTATATGTTTCCAGTATCTCAGTTATAACCATCTTGTAGGATTTATTATGGGTTCTATGGGATATATTCTAAAGAATATTTGTACAATATTGTGAACAGTCTTGGAGTTAGAAAATGTTGCTCCAAAGGGTTAATTCTAAACATAAATGTACCTTAATACATTTAAACTGGTACAGTGGTCAGCAAATGTCTTCTGGAAGGGCTAGGTAATAAAATTATTCAGCTCTGTCGACCTATCAGTCTCTGTTGCAAGCTGTTCAGACCTACCAGCGAAGCCTGGACATTGCCATAGGCCATACCTGAGTGAGGGAATGCAGCCGTGCTCCAGTAAAACTTTAAGATTTGACTCACGGGCACCAGCTTGCTGAATCCTGCCTAGTCAACTTATTACAAGCAAAATACTTAGTATTCCCATTTTACAGGTGAGAAAAGTGAAGGACAGGGCATGCAAGTTGTTTGCTAAGAACTCACATGATTGGCAAACAGTAAAACTGGGACCCAAGTCTAGGAAGGCAATTCCTTTTAGCGACTAATCCATGTCAACCAATGGGATGTTTGGCTCCTGAATTCTGCCTGGTTATTTCATCATCTCCATAAGCGTTGTTCCCAGTCAAGATGTCCAGAAAGCTCCCACAGTAATCCTCCTTCCTCTGCCCTGCCCTGCCTGCTTCTCTAGTGCTTATCATCGTCTTGTAACTTCCTGTGAGTTCCTCAGTCATTGTGCCTGTTTATCTGCTGTCTCTTTTGTTCACTAATGAGTTGTAAGTACCTTGAAGAGTTCCTGGCCTATAGAATTCCCCCAGCTAGTGCTTGCTGAAGCAACAAGATAGGCTTTTGCATGGTTGGACTTGGACACTTCTCAAGTAACCGTAATATATGAAGGCAAAAGTTCAAAGTAGGCTACTGTTCTTATAAACTGTTTCTAATTTTTCTGAAATTCCTGCTCAAGATAAAATAGAACTTTTTTTTAATTAAAAAGTCCAGTCTCGATGCATTTTTAAAAGTGTATGACATAGTAGAGGTATTAAAGGCCCCTAACGAAAAGTGTGTAGAGGAGTAACTAGAGTCAGGAGAGGACAATTGAAAGATGATTTCCTGGGGAGTGCATAAAAGAGCAGTCTCTTTGGTGAGTCCAGCCAGGGGTGTAACAATCATACAAACTCTCTCAGCTTGCCCCGGGTGTGCACAAAGAAGGATGTTTCCTGTCATTGTGATGTGTTTCTTTTGGAGTTGTAAAGATCAAGGCAGACCTTTTCAGGAGCATTTCATTGCACTCTGCTTCAGTGGTGCGTTTTGATTAACCAGGATGAGTGCCTTTACTAATGTTTATTACTCAACACTGGCCACCTTAGGAAACAATGGGAAAAGATTTACTCGTGACATATATGATCTAAATGACAGACCATTCTTTAGTTCCTAAGCTCACCTTGTGCTTCCTGCCTTCAAGAAACCACAATTCAACTGGCACCTAGAAAATAGAAATCCACTCCAACAAATAGTGGAACTACTTATTCAGAAATTCAGCACACGCTTCTTTAAGGGATTTTCATATTACTAAAACTGCCAGGCTTCAGATGGAGAAGCAAATTTAGAGTGATGATTAATATTAATTATAACTTAAATTACCACTTATTCACAGCCTGTCAGGAGCTAATAAGCCCTCCAGAAGAAGTTCATTTACATTGTCTTGTGTGATCCACACATGCCTGAGAGTTAATTCTTCCTCTTTCCTCATGAGAAAGATGAGGCTTAAGGATGTTCAGAGTCTTGTCAAAAAGTTCATAAGGTACCTGAAACTTGGTACCTTAAATTTTGAAGCCTGCCTTAAAGCTGAAGAACATGCAAGTTTGAAAGTGATAATCTGCCCCCCACTGATTCTGAAATAATAGGACCACAGAAAATATTTTGAGCAGGCCTACACCAATCCTTTTCTGGCCTTCTTGGTCTGGACAGTTTATTCTTGGGTGTAGTTAAAGAGATACTCCAATTAGAGTCCAACCCGAAACACATAACAAAACAGTGTGGTGTAGGCTCAAACCAAAATTATTTCAATCAATATTATTTCATGGAAAAATCAAGACTGTTTGTAAAGACACACAAATTGGCTCAAAAGAATGACCTTTCTGAATAAAACATAAATATTGGGTTTGGGGTTTGCTTTTTGATTCTTTTGCCTAAATGTGGATACATACACTTCTGATGGAAAATATATCTCTCTAGTTAAAGCTGTTGGTGAGTTGCTCTCCAGTTAATCAAAATTCTATTTTATTGAGACTTTTGTTTGTTTTTTATAAGTTGGTTTGTGGCATTTGCATTCCTTGAGGCTGGTTCAAAAATAGGCCCTAAGGTTTTACATATGTGCATAATATAACATGCATAAAATATATAGTTCATGCCTCTGATGATAAACAAAATTAAAAATGATTGTCAAGATTTCCTGACACCATCATTTTAAGAGGATTCTCTGTAATTTGAGCTTAACAGCAGACCTAATGTATACTCTGTCAGGGTTACTCACCCTCTGAATTATTAGTATTTTGAATCAGATAGACATTTACTATGGCAAAGTGTTTTGTGGTTTAGGAGATAATTTGTAGTGTCTCAAACCTCTTCCTTCCTGGTATCAAGCACACACACAAGTGAAACACACACACATGTGCCACACACGTACACATACACACACACACACACACTCACGTTTCCCTTTCATTCAATCATTCTGGGAATGATTTTGTAATTCTGTGCTATCACTGAGATTTGTGCTTATGTCTTACTTTTTCCATGAGATCTGATGAGTAGGCATGGGTACCACAGATGAAGTCTTTTCTGAATCACATATAATCACATTTATCTTTTATACTTGTATACTAACAATTCTATTTGGCTCATTAAAATGTCTTTTCAAGTTTGAATCAAAATGCCTAATTTGACATTTTCTCTCTCTCTTTTTTTTTTCCTCTCTCTCCCTCCTTCCCCCCCTCTCTATGTGTGTTTGGCTTTTGGGGATAGTATATACATAGCCTAAACTGTCCTCAAACTCCAGATCCTCTAGACTCTATGTTTCCAGTTTTAAGCTCACATGTATGCACCGCCATGCCCTGATGCCCAACATCTCTGCATTTTTTATCTCTTCATCTTTAACTTGTTCTCTCCTTGATTTCTTTAAGAAATTTCTTAGCACCATCCTTTCCTTTGCAAATCTAGTTGTGTTCCTCTTTAGTGAGTGTTCCTGATATCTTTATCTGTTAAGAAAAAAATGAATCTCCTATGCATTGCTTACACAGAAGGCTTCAGAGAATTTTTATGCCCTGTCTTCTGCTGGCCTTTACCCACTGCTATTTCCAATCTTCCAGATGCCTGTAAAAGCTTGTGTCCTCAAACTTATTACCTTCGTAACTAGTGTTTGCTTCAAGTTTGACTTTCTGCTGTGAAAACCCTTATCCTTCTTAGTCAACTTTCAAGTCTCCATCAAAACATTACCTTATCTACAAATCCTTCTTTGATCTGCAGACAGATGATACAACTCTGTCCTCAGGCACCCATTGCATTTGATGTGATATGTGATGCTTATTTCTAACACCGCAATCTGTGTACTTTCTAGACTGTGTTCTTCTTACATGAAAGTTAACTCTTTGAAGACAAAGACTGTGCAGCCACCTAAATAAACTCAAGCCTACTACAGTGATTACCATATAATACATGCTCCTGAACATTGTTTGAATTTACCAGGAGGATAGAGTAAATAAAAACAAAATATGATAGTAGGGATCAGTGAATTTCATTTGAAATTATGGTTCAGAGATTGGGAGACTGTATGTAGGCCACCAGTCAAATACAGCCTGCATATCTGATTTTGTAAACAAGTTTTATGGAAAAATGCTGCAATGCGTACTTTTATAAATTTTCTATGGCTACTCAAATACCCAAGAGGCAGTTAAGTTGTTGAGACAGGATCAAGATGGCCTACAAAACATAAAATATTTACTGTCTGACCATTGACAGAAAGGGGTTGCCAATCTCAACTAATAGGTAATTGAGTCCTCTTCAGGTCAAATTTTAAAATACTTTTTAAAAGGGGTATGTAGTTTCATTTTGACACTTAGATAAAAATCAGTTTCCTTACATATCCCAACTTCATATCTGAAAGGAACAAACATAGGCCAGCAAGATGGCTCAGTCAGTAAATGTACTTACTACTGTTCTCAGGTACATGAGTTCAATATAAGGAACCCCCGAATGGAAGAAAAAAATGATTGTCATAAGTTACCCTCTGACCTCCACATGTGTTTTTTGACACATTTGTGCCTGTACACACACATGTGTGCACGCATGCACCAGTAACCAATTGTGAAGCAAAAGTTAATCTCACAAACTCATCTAAGATTTCTCATCTGAGGAAAATGCAAATCACAGACAACATAACACCTCTGTGGATGTGAATTAGGGGCACAACCAACACCTTAGTTCCCAGATCTTAACTTCTTAAAATTGAGCATGCTCCAATAGACATAAAAAAGAAAAGAATATAGTGGTCTTGGACTTTACATCAATTGACCAGGTATGTTGGTAGCCTACTCCCTTGGGGGTATATTTGTCAATTTACTCTTCTCCCCACATCACCCTCCCAAAGCCTGCTGAGAACATGTGAGTGCCTACTAGCCACCGGATGTTCTTCATAAAAGTCAAAACCACTACTACCAACAAAATTCCCTCTTGATCGTGGAGGAAAGGGTGCCTCTTTGAATCCATGGCTCTGTGTTTATTATCTATGATTTGAGAATGATCTCTTCAGAAGCAATAGATTGTGAGTTTCAGAGGAGTGGGAAGTAGTTGTTTTCATGGGTCATCACATTCTCCCAGTCTTCAGTGCGGTTAGGAGCCAGCACTCTCTGCGGACAGCTGAGGTGTGTATAAGCACACACAAATGTACTCTTACAGTTGTAGGAAAACATGCTTAGATTTACTGGGGTAGAGCACATTAAAATCAAATGTCTCTATAAATTTGAATCATTACTTGTCATCTGTATGTACTTATTTTGTTAAAAGAAATGGTTCATGAAAGTGCTATAAGTAGAAATGATGGTTACTATTTTGCCATAGACTTTAAAGTCATATACTTTTAGCTTGGTCCTTAGAATTTTGTGAAACATATTCAACCTATGTAAATATGTAAAGAGATATATATTCATCTCCTGTACCAGTACCATACTATTATAACTGTTGGTACTATATTACCATAGTGATATAATGTTCCTTAAACTTATATTACAACAATATATGACATATGTGTTCAATGTTGAAATCGGTGTTTTGGGGTCCTACATCCACAGATACAATTGACCATGAACTAAATATTTCCTAAAATGAACATCTTACATTTGTACTAAACATGTACAGATCTTTCTCTTTTGCCATTATTTTCTAAATTGATATATGATTATAACACTGATTTATACATTATCTAAATTGTGCTAGGTATTAAAAGAAATTTAGAAAGTATTCAAATCATACAAAAGGATATATGTGTCAATACTGAAAGTTTAAAATAAAAGTCTTGGGCATGTATGTATTTTAAAATTCACGGGGACTGCTGAAATAGATTCCACTGGACACTAAGTAAAAATTATATTGTTATATAGGATAATTTAGCAATATTATTTATTCAGTGCTGCCACTATGTTATCGATAAGGGTAAAGATGTCAGCCACCCCAGTGAGTTGGTAGATGGATTAAAAAACACACGGCACAAACAATGATACACAGTACTCTCTCAAAAGACATTTGTCCCCTATATGAGCCACACATCATAGCAAGGACAAGCAGTTTTTCCTGTTATGAAAATAATCACACACACACACAAACAGTTTCTATATATACCTATAAGAAAAAAATAGAACCCTTGTGAGACCTCTTTCCACGTGGTTTTCATCAGATGAGAGTTTTTGACCCAGGAGTCATTTTAGCGAATTGGATTTTTGCAACCAACTAAGAAAATTCATGCTAAGCTAAGACGGAATTTTGTTTGGGGACAAGAGAACCAGCTGTAGAACACAAATGTGAAATTTGTTTGCCTCTGTCACTGCATAAGAGAGAAGGAAGTTTGTGACGAATGCGTGAACTGTGTAACGCTTCATGTTTTCCCTTGGTCTTCAGGGTGACTTCACCTGGAACAGCATGTCTGGCCGCAGCGTGCGCCTGAGGTCAGTCCCTATCCAGAGCCTCTCAGAGCTGGAGCGGGCACGGCTGCAGGAAGTGGCTTTTTATCAGCTGCAACAGGACTCTGACCTAGGCTGTCAGATCACCATCCCCAAAGGTAAGGCCCTGTTCACACGTCTGCCTTTCTGTGGGGGCCCTGCAGTCAACCACCTGCTTTGCCGAAGCCACAGGCTGCAGAGTCTTCTCATGCTTGGCATTAACACAGAATGGAAACTACAGCTTCTTGGTGGGTGGCTTGTATCTGTCTGTTTGGATAGACATATCCAAGCAGGACAGTGTACATGCCAGCTAGTTAAAACAAACAAACAAACAAACAAACAAGAAACGGTTACCTGGGAATATCTCAAAAGTCTTCGTGGCTTCACATTAACCAAGGAGAAAGTTACAGAGGGTTCAACTAAAAGGTTTGGAAGAAAAGCTGGGTCTATCTCAATTTGATTTCAAAATGGGCATCTGAGAAGAGTGCCTCGGATCTTTTAAGCTTGCAGGTTTGAGCTCATGCAAACAGAGAATCAGGGATATCATGGATGTGAACTCCTTTTGTAGCCAGTCTGTCCTGGTGTGCCTCGGCAGTACTTTGCTGCTGTGACACTTGAGCACAGGTACACCTGCTTGATAGTGTTTTGACACAGGGCCTGGTTCCCATTAAAGCTGAGAAGGGGGCACCTGAATTCTTTTAGTTTATAGAAGTCTGTCTCTGAATGGTTATCGTAAGCTGTAAAGGCAATTTTTATATTTGTGTGAAGCAAAAAAAATTACAGAATGGAAATCCATAATTTATTGTGCAGATTATAGTAAACTTTTTCATATAGTAAAGTTTTTCAAAACTTTCAAGAGTTTTGACTGTGTTTGAAATAAAAGCAAAAGCAGAACAAGGACAGCAAGTTTCTGAAAGATAGACATGTTGTTAGATAATCTGTTAGATAGCAAGTTCATGAATACATGTGTGTCATAGTTTAGCTCAAAGTTCCCTAGAGGTTCATGTGTTGAAGGCTTTATCCCTATCACTGATATATGGTTTTAGGAATGTGATTGGATCCCAAGGGAGCTGACATTTACCAATAGGTTAACCTATGCAATGATGACATCTATAGGATGAATGTGGCCACTTAATCTTCAGGCAAACCCCCAAACAGAAGTTCGAACAGTGTCAGATGCACTATGTGAATAAATTCCCCAAGGAAAATAAACACAGCATCCAGTGTCTGGAACCAAAAGAAATAATACCATTCCTGATAAGACAGGAGACTCATTGGGCATAAAAACCCATTCAAACTCACATTTCCGTTTCCTGTCACTTTGGGGGGTGATTATGTGGGATGATTTGTAGAGACTACAGCTTCCTGGTCTCAGATAAAGATACTCTGGCATACTCTATAACTTCAGAATTCATCAGAGAGAAGGAAGAACTGAGGTCCATGGGGGTTGGGAAGTCACTGAGACACTGAAATAATCCCCTACAATAAATGACAGTGGAAATTTTTACCTTGGGCTGGAGCCATAATGACTAGACATTGATTATATGGGCAAAGATTCAGGTGAGTTGGAAGAAGGGAGGGGACCATGTGGAATTTCAGTTCATCTTGCTTCTGCACTTCCAGTGAAGTCAGATGCAGTTTTATTTAGGAGTAAAGATGGGGAGGAGGTCTTAAAAGTCTCAGTAAGAGAAAGAAAAATGGAATAAATGGGATCTCTAATGGACCAGCAATAATGCTGGATTTCAGAGAAGTTGAAGATCCATACGCAATTAGTAGCTGGAAATTCAGAATGTGAAATAAACTTCCTGACATTTAAGCATTGTTAAAATAAATAGGCCTCATTTTTTATTTAAATCCCTTATCCCTAGTTAATCAAAGTCTCCTTCAATTAATAATTAGAATGGAGTTTAATGAAAGGAGAAAGGTCCATAACTAATTTAAAATGTATGCATAATCTGCAGAATAATGACATTCAAAAGATGCCTGCATCTTAAACCTATGTGATACAGTAGCATCCTTGAGATAGGGTAATTCTCTGACGTTGTCTGAAAGGGCCAGGACTAATCACACAAGAAGTTGTAAATGAAGAGACTTTCCCAGTTATAGTCAGGAAGGAAAGGATTATGGAAGAAGGGTTAGAGAAGTGAAATGCGATTGACTTTGAAGATGAAACAAAGGATCCATAATTAAATGGACATACGTGGCCCTGGGAGATGAAAATATCATTGGAATAGATAATCTCCTGAAATGCCCCAAAGGACACAGTCCTTCCGACACCTTGATTTTAGCCCACTGAGATCCATTTCAGATTTTCACCTCCAGCATTGCAAATCAATAAATTGGAGTTATTTCTTTCTACGTTTGGGATCATTTGTTACAGAAGTGTTAAAAAACCAAAATATTATCCTAGGGAATCATTAAAATGAAAGACAATGGGGTTTAAGTTGAATATGAACGGAAGTTAGGGTGTTTACTCTGGTCAGTAATACCAATACTCAGAAGTCTGAGGTAGGAAAATTGTGAGTTCAAGGCCAGCTTGGGCTACCTAGCAAGCTCCTGAATCAAAATAGGGGAATAACAAACATCTTTCGTTGAAATAAAAAAATCAATAATATAAATATGCCAACTATTCCATGAATAATCTATAAACAGAATGTGATCCCAAATAGTAGCACCAATGTAAATTTTGAACTTTCACAAAATTGGTCTGAACATAATTTAAGTCCCTAATTGTATAAATACAGTCAGGGAGATCTAATCAACCTAACGGATTATCTTGCTTACTTGCTAAAGTATGCCATGAAACTCAAGCAATTAAAAACATGCTGCACTGATGCACAAAACGTGGTAAGTAGGAGATAACAGTTAAAATGCATCAAAATATGTATGAGATTCTTTTATATGACAAGCATGTATTACTTTTATTATCAGGGGAACTTATAGAATGTTGTTATTTTGAGGCAATGAGACAATCGCTGAAGAAATAAAGTTGGATTGTGACCAAAATGAGTTGATGTAAAAGAAAAATTTGAATATAAAAAATGAAAGTATAAATGGATAAGAAAACATTAGGGCATGTTGTTATGTTATAAAGGGACCCTTCAGAATACACAAAGAGGAATAAAACCCATAACATAAGAGCCAGAGGGCTGGGGAGATGGCTGAGTAGGTAAAGTGTTTGCCTCAAAAGCATGAAAACCTGGATTTGACTCTTATTACCCATATAAAAGTCAGGCATAATGTCGAGGAGGCATGAACAAGAAAATTCTAGGAGTTTTCTGGCCAGTCAATCTAGGCAAATTGATGAACTCCATATTCAGCAAGAGACCTTGTATTTAAAAAGTAAAATAAGGATGAGAGTGGTTAAGAAAGATGCTCAATGCTGACCTCTAACCTCCACATGCAAGCATACACATGTGCATGAAGACTTGGATATGCATTCTACTCTAAAAATAGATTATTTGTGTGCCAAATAAATACATACAGTTTTTATTACACATTTGATGAATGAGATGTTAACTTATAACTTAAAAAGAAGAAAAAATCTAGATAAAATGCAAATAAATTACACGCAGCTCACAGAAAAATGCAATACATATAAAAGAATTAAAAGACACCATTATATTTATTGGAGAGATACAATCTCAACAGTAAGATTTTTCTCTCAGACTGTCACAGATCCACAAAGTTGGATACTGTATTTCATAGGTAAATGGATGCTTTTCATATACTGTTGATAAGGGTGTAAAATATTGCATTCGAATTTGACATTCCAATTTGAATGGCACACCAATTTTTCTGATGGCATTTGTTGTATCTAATACACTCAATGAATTAGCTAAGCGAGGCCAACATCTTGATGATGCCTTCCAAGAATGTCTTTTTTCCTCAAGCATCATTCAAGGGAGACTGGTCAAAGAAAAACGTTGATTCTGCTCCACGCAGTTACACAGGTGTAGGCTTCTTGCATTCGGTGGCCTGTCCCTTCCTTATATTTATTGATCTGATAGAGATTAAAAATATTAAATAACCCATGAATATTGTCATAAGCTTTATAAAAATGAGATTGCAGCTTCTAAACATAAGAGTTAAGATGCAGCAGCTTTTACAAAGCCTAGAGAACATAAAGAAATCTTTAGTGGCTTTCATCATTTTCCAGCAGTAGTAATATTTATCAGGCTTTTCCCTGTCAGGCATAGAGGGATTGACACTATAGAAGCAACCAGGAATGATTTCTGACTGTTCAGATCACTACATTTGCAGGGTCTCTTTAATCAGACAAACGAGTCTATAAATAACATAGATTTTAATACCAGAATCAGTGGTCAAAGCAGGAGTTGACACATGAACTAGTGGGTCCAACCTAAGTCACAGCTCAAGTTTGTCAACTAAGTTATATTGGAAAATAGACATATTCATTCATCTGCATAGCATGTATGACTGCTTTTACTTCACATCACAGTTGAGAGGTTATGTTAAAAGCTAGAGAGGTGGCTCAGTGGCTTCAAATGCTTGCTTCTCTTTCAGACTACCTGAATTCAGATTCCAGCACCTTTGCCAGGTAGCTCACAACTGCCTACAACTCCAACTCTGGGGGATCTGAGCACTGTTCTAGCCTCTGTGGGTACACACACACAAAGGGCAGACATTCACAATATACTTGTATTTGTGACATTTGCTTGGCTTGGTCTTCTTGTGGGAAGGATGCTGCCTTTGAATCTTTTGCTGACTTTTGGAAATCTATTCCTTGTATTAGTTTGCCTTGTCCAGCCTTAATACAAGGGGAGGTGCTTAGTCTTACTGAAATTTGATATGCCATGTTTTGCTAATATCTATGGGAGGCCTTCCTTTTCTGAATTGAAATGGAGAAGGAGGAATGGATGGGAGGTGGAGCAGACGGGAGATGGTAAGGAGGAACTGGGAGGAGAGGATGGAGGAAAAACTATGGCCAGTATGAAAATAAATGAATTAATTAAAAAATAAAACCAAGCTTTAAAAAAAAGCCCAATAAAATAAAACTAAAGTAGCAGAGTTGATAAATATGATTGAGATATATAATGATCTTGTATGGAAATAGCATAATTAACCCCCTTATTTTGTACAAGTAATCTATACTATTATCAAACAAGAGCATATCCTATGTGCAATAATAATGGCTATTTGACCTTTATAGGAAAAAATGCAGATTAGTTGAAGATAAAATGAAAGGAACTAGCTGATTTTTTTTCCACAATTAGTATAGGATATTACTGTAGGTGGGGTGGCTAAACCTCATTGTATTTAAGTTTTTAAAGAGAAATCCTTTCATAGGAAATAAATTGCATATTCATTTTCTTAAATTAATTTGCTTAATTTGTAATTTTTATTTCCTTTCTTTCTTGTTTCAGTTAATATCTGGTATAAGAATTGAGGAAGATTTTGCTTATGTGTTTTAAAAATGGTATTAAGTAGTTAATCGCTTAAGAATCTGAAGACAATAGTCTAATAAAGAGTGTTACAATTTTTTTTAAAAAGCTCCAATTTTTTTTCAAAATTGTTCAATTATATGGCCTCCTTATAAAGCATATCCTTGTCATTATCCTTTACAAAAAATAACCAGCTCAATGAAACAACAAAAACGCGTGTTCTTGGTATGCCAAGAATACCACAGCTGCTTTCAGTTTGTGACTTATATGTTGATTTAGAAAGTTAGAGTAACATGGTAGATAAGAGAAGCAAAGTTAAGTCAGTAATTCTCAAGTTATGGGTAGTGACCTCTTTAGGGGTCTAACAATCCTTTCACAGGAGTTACTTAAGACCATCAGAGAACACAGACATTTATACTACAATTCATAGCAGTAGCAAAATTACAGTCAAGAAATAGCAGCAAAAATAATTTTATGTTTGGAAGTCACTGCAACATGAGGAACCGTGCTAAAGAGTCACAGCATTAGGAAGGTTGAGAACCACTGGCTTAGGTCAGTAATGTGGATAGCAAAGGTCTCCTGTTCTGTGTTATGCTATCTTTGCTGGAAACATCTAGGTGTGATGTGCTCAATCTCCCTGTAGAAATTTCTGGTGTGCATATAAACCAACCTGTATCATGGACCAGAATCCACAATCTGCTAAAAAAAAATAATAATTCCAAAGGAATCAGCACTACCAAATTTGTATGACTTTGTATGACTTCTAGGCTTGGAAGTTCTCAAAGAGGGTCTCTGCTGCAAGTAGTTTTGGAACTAATGGGGCCTTCTTTGTGTCTACCATCCTTTCTGTGGTCCTCCCACAGAAGATCATTACTTCTCATTGGACTGGACTATATATCATTTGCCTTTGAATCTAGAACACCAGATACAGGGCACAGTATGCCAGTAAGTCTGTGAGAAGTGAATGAACACATGCATAGTCTTCTTTAAAGTTCAGCTTCTCCCTTTACTCTTCCCTATCTTTGCAAAAAAACATCCGTCATCCTGTTTTCTTCTTCCCTAATATCTTCAGGAATGGGTTTGAAGTTACCTTAATGATTTCTTGTAGCTTCGCCCTGTACTCATTTTCCAACTTTAATTGATGGTCTCATGGGTTAATGTGAGGTTTAAATGTAGTAACAACCATAATGAGTTTAAAGCATCTACTGGCATCTCATACATTCTCCATAAAAGCTATCCATCTCCATCAGCATAATTATCATTGTCAACATTGCTATATCACTTTGTCATGCATCTGCTCTCAACCCTATATCTCATCTTAATTATAGTCATGAACCTATATTTGCTTTCTTTAATTCAGGATTTCTACACTGTTCTATCACACCTAAAACCACCAGCATAATCATCAACCATGAAGCTTCTACTTTATTGAAAAAAACAATCTCAAAGTTTCCTAATGCCTACTTATCTCACTGTTGAAATGGTTTATAATACGATTTAATATAAAAGAAGAAACTGATTTAGATAACAGTCTACAACGATGATGATGAACCAAAGATTTAAGTTTATGTTCTTGGAACAGCAAGTTTTTAACATTTGTCTACAATCTACATTGAGTAATAAATATACTTTATATCTCATCCTGGGAAACACATGAACCAAACAGTGCTCTCTTTATCAAAAATAAGCTTAAATACTTACTTCCTATAGCATTCTCTAATATCCACTTCTCTTTAATTGTGTGTCTCTTCCAAAAGTCCTTTTGCATGACCTACTATGTTTTCCTGGTTAAATGTAGATTTATGCCCTACAATTTGACCATCACACATTTATAGAAAGCAAATAGAAGGAAGAACAGGGAATCAGGAGGAAAATAAGAAAAATATCAATATAACTTTTAATTGTTCTTTGCTGTGATTCTAGGGGACTTGGTAAGCCAGAAGGAACATTTTATTTCTGTAGGGCTAGGTAATTGAAACTAGGGCTAGAACCATGCCCTCAGTGGGAGTGTTACCTGGGAGACTTTCTATATGTCTTCCCACTCTGTTTAGTATTAACAAGCTTGATACATAGCCCAAGAGAGATAGATATGTAACCCACTAAAGATAAAGTGAGAAAATAAGGAAATTTGTAGAATAAATGAAGCATATAGCTAGCTTGCTTCTAAGTTACTTATAAAGTAAGATGAAGACTTCTTATTTAAGCCATTTTATTGAAATTCCATAATTTTTATTTAAATTTTATTTAAAATCATCTTAACAATAGATAATCCAGGTGTGTTTTTCTACTTTTAGGTCTAGCAGACACGTTATATAATGCCCAGTGTATATATGTAAAGGTATTCTCAGAAGCTTTGGTGTATGTATTTGGTATTTGATGTGTGCATGTGTGCGTGTGTGCATGCGTGTGCACGCTTAAGATTGAGAGGGTTAAAGATATCTTTCCCTGTGGCCTTTACCTATCGCCTGTGGACAGCACAGAAATCTTCATATTACTAAAGAAAGAAGTGAAGCAGTATAGAAAACTCTCTAGTGGGGGTCACTCCCACAGATTGTCCCTAACTGTTTAAGGTACATTTCTAACCTTAGGTTTATTTTCATATCTCTATATGGCTAGCCATGTCAAAAGTTATCCATGTCCTCTAAGTGTCCCAGGTCATTAAACAGAGAAAAGGCAAATATATAAAATATATTAAAAGATTAACTCTGATCAAATTGCCTTTAGAAGCCCTTTTAGAAAGAAGCTGTCTCATCTGTCTACTCCACTAAAGGCCAAGAATGACAGGTAGATTCTTGAAGGTGTTTTTGTAACTTTCTTCTTGGATGCTTTCCATAAGATTTGAAGACTTTTGTCATGTCGTATATAGTTCTCAAGTACGTGCTTCTGTATGACTCAGTACCAGTCATGAGCAGGTGCCTGATTTTTTAAGCCACATGCTTTGTTCTTTAGTATTCACAGATAGTCTTTCATGTTTGGAGACAATATCTTTTTCCAACCAAGGCCTTGTCTCTACTGGTCACAATAACACACATCTATATATGTGTGCTGGAGCATCACCCACCGTTGGACAAAGTCTTGACATCTTGAACAAAGCGCTCATCACTGAAGTTTCTAAAATATTCTGCCATTTTCCAAAGATTCTAAGACTACCTTGTTCTCTACATTGTGATCACTGCCTACAGTAAACTTGATAATTGCAAACAATGCTTCATCTTTGAAACACAATCAGGATCTTCCATATTTATGTGAAGTTCATGGGTAAAATAGAATTAAATAAGTATCCATTAAAATTAATTGCTGTTTTTTTTAACTATTTAAGCTTTTTAGATCATTTAAGATCAAAGTCTCAAGATTATTTAAACTTTTACTTAGTACTTACAAGATGTTTACAAAGAGAAAGCTCTGGAAGAATAAGTTTAAAAACTCTTTATTTAAGAGTAACAAACTATAGCTCATGAGCCACCAGCTCAATGCTTGTTTTTATAACAAAAGTTTTATTATTATTAAAACCCAGCCATGTCCATTCATTCCTTTATTGTCTGTAACTTCATTGTAAGGCTATGAGTAGGTTCAACAGGAACTGGGTGCCTCACCAAGTTAAAAATATGTTTACTGTTTACCCTAATAGAAAAACCTTGACAACCCTTGATTTAAATTGTTACTAGTAACTTGATATAGTAATTCATAGCTATTATCTGTGTAGTTCAACTATACTATTCTGTTCAGTTTAACTTCTTCATTATTTGAATTTAATTTTGTAATTGGGTGGTTTTGAATGGTGAGAACTTTATATTCTCAAATTTTAGTGCTTATACATGTGAATATATATTTTTTCCAAAATGAGATAGTCACTTCTTTAGTAGAACTAAACACAAAAGTAATGTTTTATGAATTTCTTAAATACCTGATGTTGCCATATACTCATATATACATAAGTCGTGTGCCATATATTTGTAGACATATAAATAATGTGTTGAATAGATTATTTTAATAAAAAGATAATCTCCAGTATGGATTAATTATTATTTTATTAGGACTATCTGATTTGATGACTGGCAAGTTAGAAACATTTGGCTGAAAAGGGTTGCTTATCTATAGATTTAGATTTATTGGCAATCTGACCTCCTTCCTTCTACCTACCATATGTCAATTACGCACA
Source organism: Dicrostonyx torquatus (assembly GCA_028555095.1). Classification (NCBI taxonomy): domain Eukaryota; kingdom Metazoa; phylum Chordata; class Mammalia; order Rodentia; family Cricetidae; genus Dicrostonyx; species Dicrostonyx torquatus. The sequence continues at coordinate 2,868,961 of JAQHUG010000176.1, forward strand.
GATTAAAAACATCTGTCTAAGTAGACCTGGCATGACATGTCTGATGAGCCTACAAGTAGAAACTCAAGAAACTCCCACTATTAAGATCTCCCACTGAACACAAAAAGGCTTAGAATGAACAGAATAACTGGTAATTAGTTTAACTAGAATTAATGATTTCAACTATTAAGATTCGTTATTTACAAGTTACAAAAGCTCAATTAGAAATCGTTTAAAGTAGTATCTAACCTCATGAAAAGTCCAGGGATAAGCTACTCCCATGTCTTCAGTGACTTTCTAGCCTTGCTGTTATCAGTGGAGCCCCTTGCTGCTTGGCTGACTTTCTTCATCGTCTTGGGATGGCTGCAGCAACCTCTGGCATTGTTATGCTTATAGTAGCATCAAGTGATCAGGAAGGGTACCTACTTCCCAGGGAGTGGTTTTGTAAGAAGAGAGAAGCATTTCCACTGTTGTCTCTTAGTAGACTTCTCTCCCTTCTTAAGCCCGAGAACTGAAATACCTTCAGATTCCTAACTGGGTACTAGCAATCAGGACTATATCACAGGGATTAGCTTGAATTTATAGAGTGTTTTGCCAAGGCTGGAGTGAAGGATCATCCCAGGAGGCATGAAGTAACAAAATGGGGCACTGATGAATTGGAGAGAGTAGAGGAAAGAAGGTAAACATTGGTTTGGTAATCTAGCTCTGCATCCAGGTGATGGGGAAGAAAATAGTCTAAGTTTTTATACAATTGTGTCATCTTTCCAGTTACTCTATCTAAGAGAGTTATTTTTATGGGAGTAACTGGCAGAAATTCTTAGGAGTTGCCAAGATTTAAAGTTCATGGCTTATGGATATCTGATTGGCTTGTCCATTATAAAACAAAAGCAAAGTAGGAGGATTTGTCTCTTACATAGGTCAAAAAAAAAAATCACACTCCAAATAGGCACAACTCTCAGACTCCATTTTATTATTGTGAACTACAGGCTTTGGCTTTGACACAGATAATGGTGAAATTCTATAATTTGGGTTTTTTTTCTTTAAAAAAAACCATAGAGTCTCATGTAACCCAGGCTTGTCTCCCTCCCTATATAACCAAGTATGACTTTGAACTTTTGATCGTCCTCCATTTACTTCCCAAGTACTAGAATTGTAGGCTTGTGTCAACACCTCTGGTTTTCTACTAGCTGGAGATCAAACCCAGGGCTAATCCCTAGCCCTGGATTTTCTTCTCTTGAGTTAACAATTCAAAAGAAAAGCACCCTACACTAAAAATATGAAAAAAAACCATTTAAGTCCAACATAGCCCTACCATGTATTCAACATCGTCCAAAAATTGGGCATGTTTGTATGTGCACAGGTATGGCATCATCATACTCATCTTTTTAGATGAGTATGATATTTTTAGCTTGTGTTCTCCTTCCTACTTCCGTTCTTTTAAAGTCCAGGAAAGAAATAAAGCCAAAAGAAATGACTTGATAAAACCTTTTTCTGGTTTGATGTTTAGAAACTTCTCTATCTAAAAACTATCTACTTAGACTAAGTTAGTATCATTTTCTCTATAAGGGTAATGAGATAAAGGATGCGAATTGAGAAGCAGCAAAGACTAGGTTAGCTCTCAGCTTTGAAAAGACAGAAGTAAGCCTTCTCCTTTTGGATATGTGCATATGACTTTTTTTTTAATCTTTTTTTTTAAACTCATAGATTTTAAATGTGAAAAAATGATTGTGAGAAAAAGGTCCTTCTAGGGTATGATTTGATCACGACTGCTTGTTGAAGCAAGGAGTGATTACAAAGAATGCCTAGTTAAGGAAAAACCATAGCTGGGCTATTAAACTGACATTCAACCCCTTAGATCAGCTTTCCTACCTCCCATTTTGACCAAAGGAGGAGACAAGCTTAATAAATCAAATTTCTTAACGATTTTGTAAAATAGGAAAACACTTGCTTTGAGATCCAAGAATCCGCGGGAGTTATTTGTCCTTCTTGAATATCATAAAGAAAAATTTTAGAACTAATTGCCCTGGCAAAATAATTTACACAAAACAGAGAAGGATTTCTTTTCTTAGTATTTAATTGAGCTAGAAGCATGGTGACCTCCAACAGTTCAGTCTCATTACAGCAATAAGAAACTCACGGAACGTTCTTATTTTGTGACCACAGATTTGTTAACTTTACCTCTGCTTCAGCATGTAAACTATGGAGATTAGTACATTTCACAAGTGCTTTGGGGAGCCTGAACTCTAAAAAGAGGCATCTCTATTGCTTAAGTGTACTATAAAACACTCTCTTCTCCAGGGAAATAGAGACACTTTGAAAACAGATTCCAGAAATCTGAGTCCACATGGTACTATAAGGATGAAGAAACAAAGCCTAATTCAATGGGATTTGTGCCAAGAGAAATGACACCATGCCCATATTCCAACATGCCTTCTTCTTTTTAAATTATAGTTGATATTCTGAAGATAGGATGATAGAGAAAGATATGTCTTGTGAAATAACATTTCTTGATGATGCCATACCTGTGCACATACAAACATGCCCAATTTTTGGACGATGTTGAATACATGGTAGGGCTATGTTGGACTTAAATGGTTTTTTTTCATATTTTTAGTGTAGGGTGCTTTTCTTTTCCAGTGTTTTTATTTTCACTCTCTGAAACTCTGGTTCCCACTGAAGGAGCTACACTATGCTCTGGAATCTGTTATATTGTCATGTTTGTTCACCAATACAAGGCTTATACAATAAAGCACGGGATTTCAACCTATGGGTCACAACCTCTTTGGGGGTCAAATGACCCTTTTAAAGGGGTTATCTAAGACCATCCTCTAAATCAGATATTTATATTATGATTCACAAAAGTAGCAAATTACAGTTATGAAACAGCAATAAAAATAATTTCAAAGTTGGGAGTCACCACAACATGAGGAACTGAATTAAAGGGTTTCAGCATTAGGAAGTTCAAGAACCACTGAAATAAGGGTTATATTACTAAAATTAAAACATTCAGAGAGTAGGAGAGCCAAAAAAAAAAAAGGATTTCCTAAACCCTTTAGTCACCATGTGATTTATTGAGGAAAACACCACCAGCATTCAAAGGGTCCTGAAAAGAGTAACTTTATCCTCTGAGGATGGAAGTAAACATTAGCCTTTGCAAGCATACTTGGGGTCACCCTTCACTCTTCTGTCCTAACACCTAGTTAACTGTTCACAAAGGCATTTCCTTGTTTGGTTTTAGTCAGCTTTTCCCAGCTCTCTCTCTGACGCTAAACTCTTGAGTCCCTCAGAAGAACAGATAATGTCTGTTCATCTAAGTTTAAAGCTCATCATTCAGTCTCTCCAACACTAATCAGTGTTGAGTGGACAGATGGATGAATGGGTGGGTGACTAAAAGGGTGAATGATGAATCCACTGTCTAGAGAAAAGACGATATGTAAACATATAAGTATTATGCTATAAATAATTTTCCCAAGCCATTAAGACTAATTATGTGCTATGATAAACCTGGAAAAATTTAGAACAAACAAAAAACCTTTATGTTAAAATGAAAAAGACACCTCTATATTAGCTCTTTGCCTAAATATCTAAGCATCACCCTAAGCCATTTCTTGGACCACAGCATTGCCAGTGGTCCCATGAATCTCCCTTACATGGGCGACTGATTCCCTTTTGATGCCAGAGATGCTCTCCTTCTGTTTCTTTGGAAGGGCTTTAAATACAGAGAAGGCAACTTAAAGTACAAGCGGCAGTTTGGGATTCATTCCAATGTCTCATTTTTTCTGGCTTTCCCTGGAATTTTGGCATCCTTGCTCCTATCAGCACCTATCTGTTTTCCAGGGTGGACTCACCAGGAAAATTTAACTTACTTGGATAAGGTTTATCATTGGAAAGTAGCAGATGTTGAGCATGGATACAATGAATGGTTCCCTGGGACCACTAACAATATAATTACTTCTTTAGCAATACTGCTGTTGAACACTAAAAATAAAATACAGCTTTTAGTCCTTGCCTCTTCTTAGTTTTGAGAGGTCTACACCATGAGGAAAAGAAACAATGAGTTTTCACGTTAGTAAGGAATAAAACAGTATTAAACAATTATTTTGAGACAGATCTTACTGCATAGCCCAGGCTGGCCTCAGACTCACAGAGCTCTACCTGCCTCTAACTCCCAAGTACTGAGACTAAGCATGTGCATGACCACACCCAGCTTGTGTTAAATATACTTTAAATATACTTGAAAATATCATATTTTATATAACTCGCTTGTAGTTACACATATCCATGTATACATAAATATATGTGTTTTATATGTATATATAAAGCAATAATTTGGTTTAGCAGTATAGATGTGAGATGATTACAAATATTTCTGTAGAAATTGGAGTTCAAAGAAACAAGTAAAAAAGATAACATTTGTAAGGTTTAATCAGCCACCTATGAAACCATGACTAGAACCATTAAAAAAAAACTGGCTGTGACTCTTAGCTGGCCACTCCCTTTTTAGCAAGTATGCTCCACCAAAATAGAAGCCACGATGAATGTTTTGTGTCAGTTTGGACACGTGGTTTTCTTCAGATGAGGGAGATGGCAATAGCAGATTATTTTCATAGTTTCAACCAGATCAGGAACTATGGCTTTGTGAGTCATCTCCCTTCTTGCCACAAATTTGAGTTCCCAATTCTGTGAAACACCTCAAGAAGCACACCAGACTTCCATTTCCTCACACTTACCAAGTAAAGTTCCAACCTTTACTCAAAAACCTTACTCAAAAGAGTTGGTATCTGAGAGAAAGGCTTTTAAGGGCCATTTTAATTTTTTTTATTACTTATTTCTTTTTGACATATCAGAAAGTCACAAAAGTGATACAGCATTTTATTTTGAGCCTCTGCATGTTTCCCCCAATAATATATTATAACAACCTTGATATATTGCCATCAACAAGATGATAGGCTTGATTCATGTTTGTGTCAGTTTTCTGCTAGCATCCATGACACTGCAGTACATTGACTTGGGCTTCTTTTCTTCTTTTTAAATAAACAACTTTTCTCAGTCACATAGCCTCTGTAGATAGCATTATGTGGTTTTGGAAAAAGCACTATGGTATCTTTCCTGGGAGTTGAGTAGCATCCCACCATTCAACGCATAGGTACTTTCACACCTCATCTTGCCACACAAGTAAGGAAGAAAACCTTCCAGCGGGAATCAGAAGGCTATTTACTCCAGGGACTTGTTTTATCCTAAAACCTGTAGTCTTTAAGCATTTGGTACAAAGATCACTAACTATAGGCAGATTCTCATTTCTTTATAAATGTAAGGAAATTGCTCTTCTTCCTTAAATTCAACCCAATAGTTAAAGTATTAATAATTTGTAAACATTTTGATATGGTTCTGTTTAAAACATAAGTGGAGACTGGGTGTCATTTGTTGGGGAGAACATGAAGGTTTTCTTTACTTTGCCTGTGTATATTGCTATGCTCTCTACATAGAATTATGAAGAATGCAGTGGTCCTCAACCACAGATACTGTGTTTTCTGTGGTCATGCCCAGGAACATAATTGGTAGTTGCAACAGAATATGAGTGGATGGTTGGCAGCTACAAAATAAAGGCAGGAAATATAACTTACAATACATAGGGCAGTTGACAATAATAAAGAATTACCTGGCTACATATGTCACTAGCACTCAGATTGAGAACCCATGACATAGACTATGTGTAGTTTCTAAAAGGTCACTTCTTACTTTACCACCCACTAGTCTCTTTTTATATTTTTCCTTACTTTTTCCACTAAGTTCTCCACATAGCCTATGAGTTCCTATTTTTCTGGTTCAACTAAATAGCGATGCAGCTATGGCTGTGAAACAAGGGAGGTAGTGCCAAAATCATCCTGCCAAATTTTTCTCAGCAGGAATTATTTTAAAGGACTGAACAAGTTGGAACCTCCCTTTCAGGCTCGAATGGGTTTGAAAATTTCAGTGCCTGCCAGATACTATAAATGAGTGCACTAGCTCAGGGACAGGTGCCTATGCTGACTGAAGGTGAGTATGAGGAATATTAGACATAGAGCTTTTCTGCCCTTCTTGGGAGGCTAAAACTCCAGATCTGTGTGGGAAATAACCAAGGTTTTACAGCAGGTTCTCAACTGTTAAAGATCGTTGTACATTGAACAGTAGTGGACTGTATGTGGCTGTTTTGTGCCCACTGAGCTATATTCTTGACTCTATCTGTGACAGAACCAAAGGAGACCTTTGGCCCTGGCAGCAGGTACCTACTAATATTTTCTTTGCCTTCATTTCATCATTATGTGTATGTATCCCCTTCTCTTGTGTTAGTCAGTTTTCATCACACTTGCCAAATACCCAAAAGGGGGCTAGAGAGACTGCTCCACATTTCAGAGCACATGTTATTTATGCATGGGACCCAGATTCAGTTCCCACACTGATGTGGAAGCCTTGTTAGTCAATTATCTTTAAGAGGTGGATCCAAGTTAAGGCATGGCTTTCTGGGACAGGGAATAAAACAGGTGCACAGCCCAGGTGCACTCTCTCTCTCTCTCTGTGATTCCCAGGAGGGCACAGCTGAGCTTGGATTTCTCATTCCTGTTTTATGAGTTTTCCCCCTTATAGTAAATAAAAATATAATTGTTTTATCTTTTAGCTAGCCGGGTTATTTCCCAAATCAAGCTAATTTTTACAGTTGGCGCCCAATGTTGGGGGCCATTCTGTTGACTGATATTCCTGTCTTTTTATATTCAAAGAAAACACTAATATTAAAGAGGCACACAATTTTAGAGATTTCCACCTGTGGATTGACTTTAATGATGTTAGACCCATTTAACATCAATGTATGATGAGGCAGACCATCATTATAGGGAGCATGTTGTAGACAAAGCAGCTTGCATCATATCTAGCGGAGAGGTGGAGATGAAGGTATGTCCTACCTTGTTCAATAATTCATAAACAATGGAAGTTTATATGGAACTGGTAAGGAGGTAAGTTTAAGATCAAAGGCCACATCTAGTGAGGGTCTTCATGTTTCATAGTGTGGTGGAAGGTATTATAGAGAGAAAGAGAATAGCTTCAAGCCATTTCTAATTGGCATTAATCCATCCACCAGGGTACATGCATGATTTCAGGTCCTTCCATTAAACCTACACTTTCTCATGCTGTTGTAATGAGAACTAAGTTTCCAACACATGCTTTTGTGAAAGGACCCAATCAAGCCTCAGCAGGATTTAAGAGAAATAAAACCTTGCAATTATACTTATCTATAAAAATGTTTTTCCAGTGTGACAGAATCAGTGGCAGGGCTACACTTCAGGTGTGTATGCTATGTTAGAGACAGCAGTTACTTAGAGGAGGAACTCGGGCAACATGTTCCCATCAAAGACTTCTTGGAATGAATCCTTCAGGTTTGGTTTTCATGCATCTTCCTTTCACCAGGTATTGTAGAAGTCATCATTAATGTTTGCACAGATGAACTGAATGAGGCTGAAAATTAACAAAAAAAGATGTAAGGAAGAAAGTTCTTGTCTATTTACTATTTCTGAATATCTGAATACCTGTGGTCTCATCTTTCCACCTCTACTCTGTGCATATCAATGAGTAATCAATACTTATTGAGCATGTCCTGTCCTCTAAGTACGTGGTATCTATAACCTTATTTAATCCATGCCACAAGTCTTACAAACAAGACTATATGTCTCCTATTTTATATATATATACATATATATACGATGTACTTATGACTATATGTCTCCTATTATATATATATGGTATACTTATGACTATATGTCTCCTATTTATATATATGATGTACTTATGACATCATATATATATGATGTATATATATGAGATATATATCATGTATATATATATATATGAGAAATGAAAAATTCAAAACCTGTGTTACAGAACTCTCTAATGTCATAGCTAATACTCTCCACATCTGCCTAGGTAGTAGGGGAAGGAAATAAAGTACCTATCTGAGGGATGTGTTCGTGAGAGTAGACATATGTCTTGACATGCCCGAGGTAATATAAAGTTAGAGAAGTAGGGGGAGTACACAATAATCTTAACCTTTAACTAGTCATGAAGACTAGCACAAGTCATCATTGAGGTGACACTAAAATTCATGTTTTGTAATATAATCAAATATGCATCACGATGCAATCTACAGAAAATCTACTCATCTTACAGTTACCAGAACTGAGAATGAAAAAAGTTAAAGCACAAACCTCTCCATGTCACAGAACTGATAGGTGGTGAGGCTTGAATTCAAAGTCAAATTTCTACATTTTCCAAGTAAGACTTATCTTGAGGAATATGCTTTAGAGAAGAACACATATACCCATAATGAGACAGGAAGACAACAATCCAGAAGGATTGTGTGCATGGAAATAGAACAGTGGGAGAGAAGAATGTTTGAAAGCAAAGTATAATGAAATATATGTATAAAACATCATAGTGAAATCCATTAGCCTATATACCTACCCAAAAATACAAAAATTAAAATAGAGAAAAAACTTGTAACTTCTCATGTTGAACTCAGTAATAGAACATTTGGTTGGCATATGCAAGGTCCTGGGTTCCATCCCTAGCACCACAGAAAAATCTCTTAGGCTTTAATAGATGTATTGTTTAGTTATTCTGTTCAGTCAAATACATAAATTAAGGAATTAGAGAATTTTTTAGAAGAGAATGTTATTACTGACCAAACACATTTGGTGATGTGATGTTGTAATTAGGGGGAGAGGTGTGGGTTATGTTCCCAGCGCCTGGCTCCCAGCCCCCAGCCGCCGGCCCGCTCAGCCGCTGGTTGCTTGCTTATGCCCAAAATAACCACATGAGAACTGTATTCATTTAAACTCTGCCTGGCCCATCATCACCACCCTCTTCTCGGCTAACCCTCACCTCATAAACTAACCCATTATAAAAGTCTGTAGGTCACCACATGGTGACTTATCGGAATGGTCTAACCTACATCCATCTGCGATGGGAGCCTCCTGGCGACTGGCTCACTTCCTTTCTTGTCCTCAGAACTTCCGTTTTGTCTACTCCACCCACCTAAGGGCTGACCTATCTTACAAGCCAGGCAGAATCTTTATTTAACCAATCAAAGCACAGAAATACAGATGAACCCTCCTACTCCAATGTGAACTAGCAATAAAGAAAGCATTACAAAGTAAAAACACTATCAATTCTATTTGGAGAAGAGATTAGAATCTTTTGTAGTTAGTGTGTTTTATCATCTGTGTATATATAATAAGTCAAAACAGTACCTAGTAGCTAGATCAACTCTTAGATTTTAAGATATGAACACACCAGGGATGAAAGCAATTAATGGTTCTTGGCCACTGTACAATTGATTTACATGGTTTTCTCATTTTACAAATCTCATGACTCCAAAGGTAGAAAATCCTACAATTTTCATTTTGTGGGAAGAAAGTGGTTTTGGTGGGATTTTGGTAGAGAAGAAGTATTATATGTGCCTGCTAACTCTATTGGGGTTTTTCTGCACTTCTAAGACTTCACAGCAGAGGAGGAGCTGGGAAAAACTGTAGCCCTTAGAGGATCCCAAGTATGCTCATTTCATCCAGAGGTTTTACTCTGTCATTTTCTGCTATCAGAGTCTTGTTTTCTAAATTTTATTTTGTGGTATTGCCTTTTTACAAAATGTTTTAGTGTATCCTGTGAGACAATTTTTAATCCACTTTTTAAACAGTTCCCTTGGGTATGAAAAAATTTTTTTCTATTTGAACCCAGTGTGGCATCCTGTTCTACACCCCCTACGCATTAAGCTGAATAATCCCAAAGCATGTTCTGGCAATGATAAATGCCAATATTTTATGATGACATCCCAGGAATTTGATTGGAGCTGCCGACCGATATGAGTGTTATGTTTACTATTTGGTGAGTTAAGCACAATACTAAGTACCTTTGTTAGAAGTATTAGATGCTAAAAGGGAATAGTCCCCATATTTAGTAACACATCCTATACAACCCCAACATTCATCAGTGGATGAGTACTTAAATTATGGGGCAGTCATTGTGTAGAATAACATGCAAGCCACAGGAAGAAAGAAGATCTGAATTTACGGGTTTCTACCAGGCTCCATATGAAGCATTTTATATACATTGTTTCATTTAATTCCTACGGCAAAGCCATGTCATTCTCACTATTTATACAAGACCATTGAGTCTTAACCAAAGCCCTGCAGGTTGCAAATGGTATGGTGATAGTAAGGCCTGAATTCTGGGAGCTGGCCAATCCATTTCCCTTTCCAGTTACATTGCAGTAGCTTATAAATGTCAAAACTATATGTGTGTATAGTTGATTCTGTCATGGAGATTTTGTTCAAGATGAACGGTGACTTATATAACCACATCTAACAAGAAAGGCCTTATGTAATGGCAAAACAAACACATCTGGATTTCAAGACTGAATTACATATGAATGAGGGCTGTTTCTAGCTCTTCCCGTGATTGGAAGAACATTTCAGAGCGCATTTCAAGGCTGGTTTCATGTGCTACAAGGTAGGATTTTTCCAGTATTCACAGAGCGATTTCTCTGTTTACAACGTTGAGTTCTGTGAGTGAATAAAGAAGTCAACTGCGATCATTTGTTTTTATTATGAAAATCATTGGTGCACTTATTTTTACTACTACTTATTCTTTTAATATTTACAGATGGACAAAAGAGAAAGAAATCTTTGAGAAAGAAACTGGATTCCCTAGGGAAGGAGAAGAACAAGGACAAAGGTAAAAGGCCAAATAACTAAAACCAATGTATCTTGCAGGAAGCATGCTGGTTTGGTTGGGTAGAGATTTTGAATTACATCAGTTTACGCGGTTGGCTTCTATTATGTAAACTGAATTTCTGTAATGGAATGTCATTGAGAGCTGGTGTGGGTCTACTTTTCTGTGTTTGAGTATCCTTAGGCTGAACTGATGAGTTCAGCTTGTTTGAGCAGTAGGCAACTATAGCCAATGTTGTGGTTCCAATTATTCTGTCCAATTAACTATGTCTAAAGATGACCTGGGTTGAGTAGCCATGGACAACATGCCTAATACTAACCAGCTGTTTGGCAAATGGAGACAATTAAGCAGGACTAATTAAATGAAAAAGAGTTTAGATTCATCTATTATGACTACAGAAAAGAAACAATCTTCATCTCATGGCTTACTGAACATAGGTCATCCTCGGCAATTTTTAGATCACAGAATGCTTGGTTTGAGCCCATATGTTTTTGGCAATTACTGGTTTTCATCATACTGATTTGTGTCTATTTCTATGGCTATTTAGGGAAATGACACTTAAGTCAGTCTTTCAGACATTTGTGGTCAATTTGACTTTGGATTCTTTAGTTGTAAGGGTCACCTGGACCCCATTACAGCGTAATTTTTTATGACTTGTTATTGAATTATATGAACTGATTGTTGAATGGTGTGATTGAGTGAATGTATGTTCATCTTATGTGCCACGATGAATGAGTGTTGAATGAGGGAAGACACATGTCTCATTTTGGAGTTCTCATATATCTCGTGACTGCATTTATGCTTGCAGAGGAAAACAAGGACTTTAAAAATAAATGTGTTGTGAATTGTACTGGACAAGCCTTATTCCAACACTGATACCATTTTACAGACTCATAGCTTCAAGTGTGCTTGAAGCTTCATGACATTTGAACATAAGGAATGGAAACTCACTGTTTTGCTTCCCTTACACTGGTGTTTGTCTTCCTTGGTGCTAGTAGCAATGTAGACTGGAAAAGTTTTGTAGTATATGTTGTAATTCACAGTGTGAGCTGTTTAGCAGCATCCTTGGCCTCTGCTAACTAAGTGCCTGTAGCACTGCCTCCAGTTTAGCAGCGTCATTGGCCTCTGCTAAGTGACAGTAGCACTGCCTCTAGTTTAACAGCATTTTTGGCCTCGCAAGTGCCAGTAGCACTGTCTCTAGTTTAGCAGCATTCTTGGCCCCTGCTAAATGCCAGCAGCATTGCCTCTAAGCAGACTGTGCTCAGTCTTCTAAATGTATACCTCTAGCTGGGCAAAAAAAAAAGAAAAAAAAGAAAAAAATTTTAAGAATCCATACCTCTGGTTGCAAGAAAGAATTATGGCTGTAATATTTAAATATCCTGAGGCCCAAAGGGCTGAGGAATGTAACTCAGGGGTAAAATACTTGTCTAGTATACCCAAGACCAATCGTTCTGTGCCCAGCACCCCCCCCCCCAAATACAAACCAAAGAACACCTAATGGGCAGATCTTCACTGCAATGAATCTGAGTATTGTTATGCAAAAGTATCTCAGGCATGAGCTGTTGTTGTTTACAAATAAAAACTCTCAATCTATACATTCTAACATGAGATCATATTCATCAGGATACTCAGTAGGATATGGACAACCTCAGCAGAAATTGTTGCTAGAATAATAAAGACCAAGGGTGGGCTAACTGGATATCCGCTGTCTGATAAATTTTATTATACATATATAACTGATATTTTGCTACCCTTAATTTTTGTGTTTTATCTCTGAAACTTTCATGAATATGTATTATAGTATATTATATTGTCATCATATATTATACTATATTGTATATTGCATTGTGATCATATCCACTCCCTCTCACCTGCTCTAATCCCTTCCTGCTAATCCTTTTCTCTTTCTAACTAGTCCCCTTTCTACTTTCCTTTTATTTGTGTGGGTCTTATGCAGCTAAGCACAGATGCTGTGTGTTCATGAGTGCAATGTATATGTCGTATGCAGAAGACAGCATCTCACAGCATTATTCCCCAGCCCCTAGATCTTACGCTCTTTCTACTCCATCTTCCTCAATATCCCCTTGACTTTAGAAGGGGTGAAATTGATGAGTCATTTAGGGTTGGGCACTTACCTACACTAGTCCCACAGCCATCCATGGGAGATATATTCCAAGATCTTTCCATGGATGACTCAAATTTTTACTAATAGTAAACCTATGTGCAGTATACTTCCCTTTGTATACATACAAACGTATGGTAAAATATAATTTATAAATTAGGCAAAATAGAAGCCTAACCAAAATAACTAACAATAAGACAATTATTATAATATGCTGTAATAAAAACCATTTAAAACATATGACTTTCTTATTTGGTAATTTTTCACTTAATTTTACTACAGTCTTCTGTGAGTAACTGAAACACTTAAAAGTGAAGACAACTATATGAGTAATTAGTTACTGCTTGAAGTTGCTTTACTCTAGGATTTGAAACAAAATAAAGATGTTAGGTTATTCTTTAGAAAGTACTCATTCAGAGTACTCTAAGAAGAATGAATTTTTATTTTTTTGCATGGGGAAATTAATGTTTGTATTCCCTAAAACTGGTGTTTAGGAGATGGGAGGGTATGTGTGTGTGCACGCATGTGCACATACACTAATAATATATATAAAGAAATTAGAAAAAAAGAACATGAGTTAATAGGGAAGTAAGAGTCAGCAAGTAAGAAACTGATTAGTGTCCCCTGGGACATAGACATGGTTCAGACCAATTCATGTTAATCTATACCCAGTAAAAGCTTGACAGTATTCAGTATTGACATAAGAGAAGATTAGTGGAGAAATGAAGTAAGGTCTTGGTGATTCCAATGAAGAGGTAGACCATCCATCTATCTTAAGGAGAGAAGTGTCAAGCTTCACTGTATGAAACTTGTTCTGCATGAATTAGTTTTAATGTGTAAAAATCAAGGTTGTCTAGGCTTAACTGAAGAGTTACTTCTTGACAACTCTTCAAAGCATAAAGCCTTGTCCATGTCAACCCAGGGAGCCATTACCAGGATATCTTGGGAAATGGAACTTGGGGGTGGCTGTGTGCTGGTGTGGCACATTTGCAATCAGTGCACGTTATTTCCTTCACTTTGGATTTTAGTGTCTGGGTTCACAACAGACGCACATGTGAAAGTGGTCAGTTCTGAAATCCAGGATGGAAAGAAGGAAAACAGGAAACTCTGAATGACCTCTTGGGTTAGGCCATCTAAAAATAAAGGGGAGCAGCTCTTCAAGGTTGACCTGTTCTCCCAATAAAAAAGTGATTCACAAATCTTTCATATGCTACTTTATTAATTGATTCCATCAGTGTGAATTATGTCCTGTGTGATATTTAAATTCTTGATATAAAAATATATAACAAATTATATGACATTCTTCCATCCAGGCTGCTACTTAAACAAAGCTCATCTAAGTTTCGGTTGCCATATGGAAATTAATTCAAGATTGACATTTGCAAAATATATTTTCAAACAAAAGATTTCCAAGTTCCTAATCTGTTGTAGTTTAATTATTTGGCAAACAAAAGTAACTTTCAGAAATTCAGAAAATTTATTTCTTATCTCACAAAAACAAAACAAAACCGAGTTTGTGGAAAAGCTAAATAAATAAATAAATAAATAGTTTTAAAACTATTTTGATCTAGTTCCAGGGTTTCCTTAATCAAGGTACATTGGGACTAAGTGTTACTATGGCATAATTGTTCACCAGGACACCGACAGAATATCAACATGAAAGGAAGATTAGTTCAATTGTGGTACTTTTTTTGATATCAAAATCTTCTTATGTCTTATGGTTACTCACTGTCTAGGTCACTATATGGGAGCTCTGAAGTAAAACTACAAAAGACTATTTGCTGCAACTTTCATTTTTATTCTACATTAAGTAGTAAAAGAAAAATTAAGAATTAATTTCATGTAGACATTCTCCATGAAAATAGATTCAAAAGTATTATTAAAAGCCATCATTATTGGCTAAGAACATCATTCAGTAGGTAAAGTAGCTAACACACAACTGTGAGAACCTTAATCAAATCCTAGAACCTTCATAAAATTTCAGATTTGATGGTATGTGCCTATAACCCCAAAAAGGATGAAATAGGAGGTTGAGACAGGTGGATCCCTGAAAGCTTACTGCCCATCTAGCCTGTAAACTTGGCAAAGTTCCAAGTCAATGAGACTTCTGATCTCAAGTAAAAGGTGTAAATACCTGAGCAGGGAAACCACAGTTTTCTGACCTCCTCATGTGCATATGCAAATCCAAATCCCCAAGAACACCGCAACATGAACATGCACACATAACATACATAGTCATACACACACACACAGACACACAGACACACACACAAGCCATTACTAGAGAAGAGAATGACCAAGATATATGCAGTTTCCAAGAAAGGTAGGAAGGAGCTTGGGTTAGCTCACAGAGTACCTTGTGGACTACAACACAACTTTTGGTCTACATGATAACAACATTGAAACATCATCAAAATATAGTAAGAAGGAATGACTTAATGGTGTTTTCAAATACTCTATTGTGCTACACTGTATTATATGAACTTGGAGTAGAACTGATATCAGCACAAAGGAATGGAGGAAGGGCCATTTGAAAGCTATAAGTCCAGGAGCTAAGCAATAGTACCATGGAATGAGGATTGTGGCAGAGGCGGAGAGAAATAGATCAAAAACAGAAAATAACTTGAGGGTTGTATGGCAAGATAGAAATGAGGCATGAAAAGAAGTATTAATGTTTGACTTTCTAATGTCATATTTACACCATGAAGCAAGACACCCCTAGCAATCCAAGCAAGGTGTAGTAAGGGAAGACTTGGAATGAGGCATGCCTTAGGAACAAGAAGTAGTTAATGCTTGGAGGACAATTAAGAACTATAAGATGGAAATGAAGTATAAATTCTGGGGGGAACAAGGTACTGCATGGGACTAAGGGAGTGAGTGACAAAGGTGGTATACAGCCAAAGGTCAGAAGAGAGAAAGGAGACGAGTAAATATGAGAACAGAGGTCATGTGAGCCATTAAGATGGACCTGCAAGTCACCAAGTTTTATGTGAGATTGGTGGTTTAGTGGTGAATCAAAGCCAATAATAGAAGAAAACAACAAAGAGTAAAGGACAAGGACAAGCCTGTGATGGTAAGCTTCTGCTACAGGTGGGCGGATGGGGCTCTAAAGGGAACAGCTGTGAGCAGAGAGGAAAATTCATCACCTTTTGACCCTGTGTGTCATGACAACTTAAAGACAACCACTGTTAACATTCTGGTGGAACACATGGCTGTGATTAGAACACATTACTAGCTGTCCCTAGTCATAGCATAATGACCCTTAGGTAATATCTTTGTCATGTAAAAAATCCTATTAGCAAGTTTATTAGCTTCTGTCTTTGCAAAGAATATTCAGATTTCTGTGACCTCCTCACAGAAAAGATTTGAACTCAAAGGGGGGCATATGCACCCAATGCTTTATTGCCACATAAATGACAATTTTGCCCAATAGAAATTTGATAAATTCTTGATTTCACAATAGCTGTATTTTTAAGAAGAAAAATATACAGGGATCCTTCCTATAATATTATAAAGACCTCAAGACAACATCCCGAAGTTTGTAGCTTAGAGGACTCTATGTTCTGAAGCTTGTAATAGTCGAGAAAAGCAGCAAGAAACTAAAGAGAACCCATTGAAACTCTAGCTTTGAAATAATAAATTTGGTCCTAACAGAAGCCTACCATACCAGAGAGAAATAGAAACCCATTCTTAGTGTGGACATCTTTTGACTGAGATTAAAAGAGGACTAAACATCAGGAGATAATGAATCCATATGGTTCCTCTTTAATTTGTATTCAGTTATTACAGTTTATAAATGCTAATGGAGTTTCAGGATTGAAAAAATGCTGGATTAGGGTGAGTTGGAGAACTGCTCTTGCAGAGGACTCAATTCTGATTCCCAGATCTTACATGGTGGCTCACAACCAACTGTAAATCCAACTCCAGAGGACCCAACACACTCTTCTGGCTTCTGTGGTCACTTGCACATACATGCACACATCTACAAATAGACACACACCTATACCTAATTAAAGATTAAAGAAATATTCTTTTAAATTATTGACTTCAGAGAAACTGTCCTTCTTTTTCTAAGGGCAACTGGAAATCTCTAAATAAGTCTGATTGGATTTTCTTATATGGAAACATGGCTATGAGAGGATTGAAGAGCCCCATTGTATAGAGCAAGTCCCTGCCATACATGTGCCTACATTACCTGACCTATATCACATGATCTAATTTAAAGTTTTCTCTGTTGTTACTATCACTACCCATACCTGTATATTCTATGTGGCTGTCAGTCTTGCCATGTCCAAACTTTTTGAAGAACAACTGATTATTTCCTGATACTTATAAGAAATCCTTCAAGTGTACAACCCATAACCTGAAACTGCTCTTTACAGTATTAGTCTAACCTCAAGAGAGAAAAGAAGAACTTTTTGACTGCCATATGTCCCATAGTTCCCTGGCAGAGCAAGCACCTCTGAAAAATCCCCAGATGAACTTAGAGCTTTCTACTTCAAAAGAAATTGCTCTTAATGGAGACTTGGCTATTAGCCTAGTTTAAAATGTTACCACGAATCAAGCAGGAAAACCTTTTAAAACCTCTTCCTACCTGGCTTAATGTTGGGTTTTTTGTTCAAAGAACAAATAATCTTAGAGTTATTTTCCCTTGATCATTTCAGTTTCATTCACAGGACTTGTAAAAACAAGGGCTCCCTGTACTCTAAATGCTGTGACTGCTAAGAGGTGTAATTTTGAGTCTAACAAGAGTAATTTACTTAATTGAATTATTAATTCAATACTTTCAGCATAAATCTAAAATGCTGTTAATAAAATGTCTATCTCTGAGGAGCTAACATATGTGAACATACATGGATCACAGTGATGCAGGAAGCAACTGGATATATATTGCCAAAGGAAGACAAAAAGTTCTGTGTCCTCTCTCTTCCTCAAATGGTACCTATTTTTTTACAAATAGATTTAAAAAAATGTACCCTGGGCTTCCCACATGCTATATCGTGGTCAAGCCCACTTCTGCATGTGGTCCTCAGGGAGCCTGAATATAGATCATGAAGGGGCATGTGTAACCCAGATAGCTGGAGATAGGTGGTAGAAACACAATAAAAAAGAGAAAAAGTATAAATTTCTTCTTAAAGTGCTCCTAAATTGCTCCTCTGACCCTTAGGTTATTACTTCCTATACTGCCTCTTTTATTAGGATATTTAAAGTATATCAGTTGAATTTCATCCTTGGATTTCTTCATCTCTCTATTATTCAGATGAGAGTCACTCATAATTATTTACATGTCTAACTCTGCACATCCCCCCCATCTCAGAAGCTCTCATGAAAAAGAACTTGAGATTTTTTTTATAGCTCCCTCCATTATAAAACTTGACATGGCAATTAGTAGGTATTCAATAAACGTTTTTTGAGTGAATGTATATGTGTGGTTTCTCATGCCTTCAAAGACTTCTAAAGGATAAAAATTGAAGAGTAATGGTTTATGAAGATGTGTGATCATGAGCATAAAGTATTATTTATAGTCTATCCAAATATCATACTTTTTTACATAGTTATTTCCTTCAAAACAGACTTGAGCAGATGGGAAAAGATTAGAAACCTACATTTCTAAAATGTGTATTTGTACCTACTAACTTCCTTTACTGAAATGGGACATTTTGTTCAACAAGACAAAACCATCTCAGTATGCAGATTAAGAAAACAATAATTTGACTATGTCTGCTTTTATGGATGTGATATGAGTGAGCATCCTCTCCTGTTTGGGTCTTCCCTGAATGTAAATATCTGGGTTTTTTTTTCCTTGCAGAATTTATTCCACAGGCGTTTGGAATGCCCTTATCCCAAGTCATTGCTAATGACCGGGCATATAAGCTAAAGCAAGACTTGCAGAGGGAGGAGCAAAAGGATGCATCTGATTTTGTGTCTTCCCTCCTCCCATTTGGGAATAAAAGACAAAACAAAGAACTCTCAAGCAGTAACTCATCTCTCAGCTCAACCTCAGAAACACCAAATGAGTCCACATCACCGAATACTCCGGAACCAGCTCCTCGGGTCAGGAGAAGGGTGAGTTGGCCAGGATCTCCTCTGATTCTGAGAAAACTGAAAATTAGTAAGGTTGTCCTTTGAGTTTCTATTAACAAGAATCCCGGACACATAGTAGATATCTCTTCTACTCAGCAATAACCAGTACTGTGCATGTGGCAGCTAGCATTTCCTCCAACCTTTCCCTCCTAGTTAAATTGGTGCTCAAATATTCTGCACTACTGCCATGGATGCTGGTCTCTTGTTATCTCCTGCCATCTCACTAGACTTCCTGCTCAAACAGAAAAGCCCAACCTTCTACTTATGGGCCACATGCATAACAGGATAGCTATGATTACGCCAAAACACAAATCCATAAACTTATGTAAAACCTTATGAGAATTATTTTGGCCCTTTTGTTTTCTAACTCAGTTGTGTAGCTCTTGAGTATGAACTTTATAGATGACATCATACTGTCACAATGTCACACATATTATGTATACATATATATGTATATATTGGACAAATGGGCTACAGGTTAGACACCCCTATGCTAGAAGTTGAGTCTTGAGGCCAATAGCCAGTGTTTCTGATAATTTTTTTCAATGCCATTCTTAGAATGTGCCTGGATCAGTGAATTAGCCACAGTTGTACAAAATCAATGAGCAATTTAGCTTTTCCTTATCAATGGCGCTTGTCTTTTCTTAAATAGAGCTGTACAGTCCTGTATGCAGTCTCTTTCCAATCCATGTGATAGCAATATGATGCCACTGATGGAGAGGGCCTTATGTTCTAGGTCCTGTGTTCTTTGTGTGTCACATTGCGTTTCTCGGGCCATCTGGATGGGAGTCAGCTGCAAAGCAGCTCTAAGAATTCCTATGTCCCTTTCTCTAAGCTTTGGGCTAGAAATCTTTGCCAATCCAGCCTCGAAAGACTGTCCTAGTTAAATATACAACCAAACCTCCATTTATAACTCTCATATTTTAGCTATCAGCATTCAGGATTTCTTCCAAGGTATAGCAAGACCTAAAGCCCTGTTATTTTTTATGGTATTGACTATGATTCAAAGTGGAAAAATGACAAAATTAAGGAATTTTTGTATTTTCCAGATGAATTTGTTCTTCTAAGCCTATAATTGTCTTAGACTGTTTATAAATCCAAATATCAGTAACACCAAAACTCTAAATTTGAGCTTTCTGGGAATCTAGGACCGAGGCAGTGGACTTCTTAAAAGTCCCTTTCTCTGTCCAGGCCCTACCAGGACTCTAATAGCTGACTTCTTAGCACACACTTCATTCAGGATGGATGGCTTTACCCTTCTGTATGGTGGGGTCACAGGCATGTAAAAGCATGGCCACTTTGAGTCTTCCTATGTATAAAGTCTACTTCCTAGAGCTATAGTTGAGGATTTTTTTAATCAAAAGACTTTTATGACTTTATCTCATTCATTGAGCATTCATTTTTTTGTTTCAAAAGTGAAATGGTTGAATCAAAGTATTATAATTATGTTTCCCATCTCTTGTCTTCTATTTGGAAAAGTCTATGTATTGAAATCATAACTAACAATACTTGTAGAGATTTCATAGCTTTTTCAAAAGGCATTTAGTCTTTCCTCTTTAATATGACATCAATAAACAAATCTGTAAACTACTTAACAATAATCAAGCAGCAGTATCTTTTGAGAGGGATAGTCCTCCAGAACATGTACTGGGTAGCCTCTGCAAGCAGCCACTTTTCTTTCTGCTGTCTGTGATCTTCAGATCTATGCATCACTTGCAGGGTGCCATGTCAGTGGATTCTATCACAGATCTGGATGACAACCAGTCTCGACTCCTAGAAGCTTTGCAACTCTCCCTGCCTGCTGAGGCTCAGAATAAAAAAGAAAAAGCCAGAGATAAGAAGCTGAGTCTGAATCCTATTTACAGGCAGGTCCCCAGGCTGGTGGACAGCTGCTGCCAGCATCTGGAAAAACATGGTAAGTAGACTTGTTATCAGCCATCAGTGATCCAAGTATTATCCTTCTATGTACCCAATTTCAATTATGTGTTTCTTTGAGCAAGCACTAGACCAAAATTCTTAGGGTAAATAAAGTGTACCAATATAAGTGTTGACTTAAGAAGCTACTGGGGTCAACAAGACTAATAGGTATGAAGCTATTTGGAGTCCTCAGATCTCAAGAATATTCAAAGGAGGCTCTGACCAAGCATGTTAGGAAAGGATCACTTGTGTAGTAATAGAACGCCCTTCAAACAGATCCAAGTCCCTTGGATGTTTTTATACATTGAGGTTCCTTACAACATTTCTTTTGATAAAAGCAAAAGTTTGCTTTTTGGGGAAATACCTACTCTGGATGTCTCTACCTATCCCTTTGTAGCTCTATTTCTCTTAACATGATGACTATCATATGATGAATAATTCTTTAATTATTTTCTGTAATTTAGATATTAGTCTCATAAAATGCCCTATCTATCACATATCTTCATTTACCACAAACTTTATGGATTTGGGAAAACTTCCTTAATTGTTTATTTGCTCTATAAATAATGTGTTCATCATACTTTTTAGTTTTGTTTTGTATTTCAAGATAATGTTTCTGTGTGTAGCTCTGGCTGTAGTGAAACACACTCTGTAGACCAGGCTGACCTTGAACTCAGAGTTGAACATGCCTCTGCCTCCTGAGTTCTGAGATTTCATTTTAATATTTTTTTTTTTTTGGTTTTTCGAGACAGGATTTCTCTGTGG
>JAQHUG010000176.1:2894340-2916840 GCA_028555095.1 Dicrostonyx torquatus
ATTTGGCATTTTGATATTTCCTCATTCCTTTGGAAATTGCTTCTGCTACCCAAGGTTTAGTATTGTAGTCAAATGTCTCAATGTTCATTGTATGCAGGATCCATTCATCCATAGGTGCTGATCTGACCTTTAAAGGCCCAAGTATCTTTTTGCATTCTAAGTTGGCATTTTCAAAAGCCAGAGAGTCAATAAGTACTCATCTAGCATCTGGGTCTGTTACTCTTATTTGTACAGCCTTAGTTAAACTTTATTTAAAAGTCAGTAAAGGATTGTCTCTAGCCCTGTTTTACCCTGGTATATGATTCAGTTCTTTTTCTTATTCTTGATTCTGTCCCAAGCATTTGTGGCATACAGACAAGATTTGTTCATCATGAAGAGCTTGAACCTGTGGGTCAGCATAAGGGCCTTCACCAAGAATTTGATCTTGGGAAGTCTCAAGGCCTTCTGCTTTGCCCCATTGTTCCAAAATTTTTGCTTCTTCTCTGAAAAAAATTTTAAACATTAATTGAGGTCCATCATCCAGGTCTCCTTAAACAAACTGAATCCATCTATGTGGCATTGCTTTAATGCTAGAAGACCATTACTTTTTCATGTCTTTAACAAATGCAGAATACAAGCCATAAGTCACAACCTCTTGTTTAATTTCTTTTAGATCATTCATTCTTATAGGTATCTATCTACCTTCTTTAAATCCTTTGGGGCCTTTAGACGTTGATGCTTTGTCAGAGGAGATTACAGGGTAGGAAGCTAAATCCCTGGGTAAGTCATCTCTGACAGCTACTGGTGATGTTGAATCCTGTCCCTGTGCCTTGTTTTCCCTGTTCATCAGCTCCAATAATTTCCTCAATTATTACATATATTTCTAGTAATTTCACTGAGGCACCTAGCCTCTGGTGCTCATTCTGAAGACATATGATTTTAAGGTCTGAAGTTACTCCTTTAAAGATAACATCTCATCCTTTGACATTACTTGAATAGCATGCAGATTGTCATCCTGGAGATATACCGCATCTCCTAACTTATCATAACTTTTTAACAAATTTTGATTTTCAAATTCAACATTATGAATTTTTAAAGATAACTTCTTAGTACCCTTAAATATGGATTCAAATTTTGTCTATCAAATTAATATTATCCCTTTTAATAGTATTAATTTTTTAGGCAACTTTTGATTTTTGATGGTATTAATCCTGTGAACAATCTGTTCATTATTAGCCTGTAAATACTGTATCATTACTAAAAGTGCTATATTCTTTGTTAATGATAGAATATGGAGAAGAAAACTGAGTCCCAATACCCAATAAACTGAAGTATCACCATAACCATATAAGTCTTGCATAATACGATCCATAATATTAGCAAAAAAGTTACTAAACGTTGCAATACTAGTGTAGTCTGCCATAATGATTTATTAATTACCTGTTATGTGATCTGGCAAACTGTAATCTTTATTGTCCAGCAGATGTCGTGGTTGCAGAGTTGCGACTAGAAGCAATGCAACCTGTAGCAGCAGGAATGGTCCTGAGCTGCTTTAGTTTCTGAGCCGCCTTAGTTTCCTGCCTTGGTACTGGTTAAATACTGAGAAATATGCTTTGCTTGACAAATTAAAAGCAATTAAATCAATTCCATACATGGAGCAAGAAAACCAGAACTCATGGGCAGGGAGCAGAAACCATAAGCTGCAGAAGTTGCCACATGGCAAGGAACAGACACAGGGAATGCAGCAGTCATGCTTGTGTTTGGGAAATTTCCAAGTTGCCACATGCAGTAATCTCCACTGTGTCAGGGGTTCTACAAAAAAAAAAAAAAAAAAAAAAAAACGCTTAGGTAAAAGCAAGCCAAGTGGGCAGGGTTGGGAGACTGTCTGGGTTGTGGACCGGCTAGGCCATTAGGCTGTCTACCCAGTAGTCCAGACTCCAAATCCACATGGGCACCAAATGAAGAAGGACACTTAAAAGAAATCCCACACTAGCTCAGAATTGAGAAATAGATGGTTATTTATTTAGGGGTAGACTCACAAATCAGAATCCTCTGTTTGAATGGAGATCAGAAACCGAATCCCGCAGCCAGAAAAAGAGAGCAGACACATGCTCTACATAGGCTTATATAGTATAAGAGGCCATGCCCCACTGAGCGGGTAACCACTGGCTGTAAGATTTCCTACAGCAACTTATTGTTGAAATTAATAATATGTGGTAGTAAGATTGATTTTTATTTAAAGACCAATTTTTCAAAGACTTATTTTATATTTTATGCCTGTGTGTGGGTTTAAGGTTATCCTTGTACACTACATGCATGAAGCTATCTGCAGAGACAAGAAGAGGCTGTTGATTCTCCTAAAAGTGAAGTTGAAGGATTTGTAAGCGGCCATGTGGGTACTCCGATACAAACCAGGGTCCTTGGAAAGAACAGCAAGTGCTTCTTTTTTTGAGCCATTTCTTCAACTTCAATTTCCCCACAAGAAATAAAATATTGCCAGGTGGTGGTGGTGCACGCATTTAATCCCAGCACTCGGGCGGCAGAGGCAGGCGGATCTCTGTGAGTTCGAGACCAGCCTGGTCTACAAGAGCTAGTTCCAGGACAGGCTCCAAAGCCACAGAAAAACCCTGTCTTGAAAAACCAAAAAAAAAAAAAAAAGAAAGAAAATATTATAAATTTTCAATATTCTAAATAAATTTTAAACATAATTTGTATAGAAACTTTTGTTCTTTATCAAATTTGAAATAGATATTTTTATTTTCTTATCTTTTAAATATACTTCCGAAGTATATTTAAAAGAAAATATACTTCTTAAGGAAAAAAATCTATAAAATATAAATCAAACACTAGATAAGAAACAATCAAAGCTGAGTGATAGTGGTGCACACCTTTCATCCCTGCACTTGGAAGGCAGTGGCAGGCGGATCTCTGTGAGCTTGAGGCCAACCAGGTTTATACAGCAAGTTCCAGGACAGTCAAGGCTATAAGTGAAACTCTGTGTCAAAAAAAGGAACAATCACTTTAAATTTCTGTTTATTTCTACTTAACATTTAAAACTCCCTAAAAAATATATATCACTTATTTGAATTCATGCCACATACAGACACACACACACATATACATACATACATATATGAAGAGAATGCCACTGCTCTGAATGAATGAATGGTAGGCCACAGAATTTTCATTTTTATAAAAATGTTTTATAAATATCATTTCAAAAGGATGCCAGGTAGTCTGTCATGTGAGTGGACCCAAGTTAGCTCCAAATAAACAACTCTTTCTCTTATAAATGGTCCTACTCTGACCTTCTCTATGTACATGCCTTTGTTAACATTTTTGATCATCTTAGAATCATGTCATAGGTCTTGAATTATAGGGCCAAGCCTATAAAGAAGATCTCTCTGACCTTTAACAGTAATAGTCAGTCACACCAGGGAAAAATATCTCATCCCCAAACATTTAATGTGAAATAATTGTGAAGTTGAAAGGGTCAACTGTGTACCTGAGGAAGGTGAATAGTATAGTATATGGAAGTGCCACTGAACACTGTGAAGTCACTGGTGTTCCGCATGCTCTGTACAAGCATTCTGCACTGTTTCTACATTGATTTCACTCAGAGTCTCAAGCATTAAACAAAACAGCCTGCTGATTATGTTTGCTTATTTACAGGCCTCCAGACAGTGGGGATATTTCGAGTTGGAAGCTCAAAAAAGAGAGTGAGACAAGTAAGTGAAACTGAAGGTCACATTGTCTGTTTCCCTTGACATTTCACTGAATCACTAGGTGGAAAGTTCAAGTTTATGTTAATCCCCTTTGACTACTTTTCCCAACCATCCGATTATAGTACAATTAAATCTCAGGAAATGAAAAACAACTCAGAAGCTTAGAAAAATGGAGTTGGGGTGAAAAGACTAAAGAATGGATCTGGACATGTCCATTCCATGGTCAACTGAAGGAAACTATTTGATAAAGATATCACTGAAGTTGGAAAAGTGGGAGATTCAGAAAAATGCCTAATCAGCAAGTGATAGCAAATAGAACATAATTTTTTTAATTGAGGCCAGTTTCATGCAAATGTACTAGTAAAATGCCATAACACTCTCATCTAATCTGGTGCTACATTTGTTTACTTTTTCAGAAATAAATGTTTTATAAGATCCTATGGAACCACTGGTTCCTGATTCATTTTTCATGATAAGCTGTAATTCTTATTTTTGTGTGTGTGTGTGCCAACCTTGCACTACATGCTTCTGGCAGACATTTGATATTAGATTGCTGAAAGTTGTTTCCTTTGATCAGAGAGGTTGTGATGGCTTCATAAAAGGCAAACCATCGTTTAACAAACAGAACCCACTTGTTAGCAAAAGAACGCTGCAATGTAATTTTTCTATTGATTGAAAGAGAGGATAAAAAGGAACGCTACAATTTAAAAGTTAATCCAGGTAAAAATTTTAGTTTGATGAAGTTAAAGATTTATTTATTTATATGTTGAAGTAAATACCCTATCATGTATGTTTTTCATTGTTAAAATAAAAAAAAATCAAAGTTGTTTTTTTTTTTCCTGACTGGTTTATTTGTATTCTCAATAATCACACAAGATGAGTGTGATTTAACATTTCATCATGACACTTGTAAAATGTAAAACTATCTTCTATGCTTCACACCTATGTAAATTTAAGGGATATCTTTATGAATAATAAAATAGCTTATTGAATCGGCCCTCCAGATGTAGTTCCCTTCACCGCTTTCTTTACAGGCTTATAGAAATTTAGAAATTTAATTTAAGATCTTGTGATTAAACAAGCTCCTTTAATGGTCTACCTCTCTCTCTCTCTCTCTCTCTCTCTCTCTCTCTCTCTCTCTCTCTCTCTCTCTCTGTGTGTGTGTGTGTGTGTGTGTGTGTGTGTGTGTCTTTGTGCATATGTGTTTCGATGTCATATGTGTGTGCTCAGGAAAGAATCATGGTGTGTCTGAACTAGCTTGATTGCAGTAGTGCTATGGGTGAACTCCTCATTTTTGCTGTCTTGTAAATGCTGATGGAAAATTGTCTGAAATCAGTGAGCAATTGAGGACAGTGATTGGTATTTTCATCAAGTGGACAGATGATGAGTGCCAGCAATTATCCCTTGACATTTTCTGGATCCATAAAAAAGAGAGATATCTTTGCATAGGGATTTACTTAAGGATTACTCACTCAATAAGATGTAATTAGTGGTAACTTAGAACTAGATTTGAGTATGAAATAAGCTTTAACTCTCTATTTTATGTTCTTATATAACTTTTACATACCCTGCACTTTTTTCTTTCGAAAGTAAGAGCTAGGGCTGGGACAATGGCTCTTGGTGTGTAAGCATGAATTCTGGTCCCCAGCATCTACATAAAAAGCCTGGCATGATGACATACTTATGAAGTCAGCACTAGAGGTAAAAAAAAAGGCAGGCAGAGACAGAAAAAAATCCCTGAAGTTTGATGGCCTCCAGCCTAACCAAGAAATGGAAACTCTAGGTTCAGTTCAGTGAATGATCTTACCTCAGGGGCATACAAAGCCTAGTAATAAAAGAAAACACCCAACATTATTGCCCAGTCTCTACATGTTCACATGCATTCTTCACCCACAGAGAAAGGAGGGGAAATGTGAATATTTATAAAGTAAAAAATTGTCATTTGTGATGTTACGTACTTATCTCCATTGTAGCTCTACTTCTAAGGGATGAAGTTGATTTATAGACTTTGCCTCTTTATTTACTAGTGTACTTGCATACTTTGAGGACCTATAATAGGGTCATAATGTGATGAGTCTTTGTTGAATGAATGAATGAAAGAATGAACTAAAGAAGTCTTACAAAAGTTTATTATACTGTCTATCCATGGACTTGCAAAATAATTTATACAACAAAGAACAATGCATAAGGGACATCAACCTGTCAGAGACAAAAGTAAGACATAATATTTCTACCATCTTGTTATCATGTTTTCTTTCTGCTATCCATGTTAGTCAGCTTTGTATAATTATTAAATCGGAGAATATTTCTGGTAAGTGCTCACAAGGCTACTCTAACAAATTAAAGAAAACTTTCATTTCAATGTATCATCTTTTAAGCCTTCAACATACATCTCAGCCATATTTTTAGTTTTGTGATTTATCAAATGATACTGATTTTTTGTTGGTATTCTAGTCAACTATCAAAATTTCAATGTGATATGTTTGGTGACATACACAAGTATTGTTCTCTCATATTTACACTTGACCTAAATTCTCTTCTAACCCTTAACCCTTACTTCCAACTTCCTGATTCTTGTTATCTAGTCCCTCTACATACATCATTAACAACAAATCAACAACTAGTTTTGTAACAACACATTCAAAAATGTATACCCATATATGCATTAATAACTAGTATGTGGAGAGTCTGTAGCTCAAGGTGACGTATTGTTTCCTTTTTTCCCCTTCTTGTGATCTGTGCAGACTTAATACCAGATGTTGTCCACTACTAAACACTGAGGTTAGATGATTCTAAGGTATCATTCTTGTCAAATTAACCCTCTGAATCTTATGTAACTAATACTTGAACTGTTGATTTTCCAGTTGCGTGAGGAATTTGACCGTGGGATTGATGTCTGTCTGGAAGAGGAGCACAGTGTTCACGACGTGGCAGCCTTGTTGAAGGAGTTCCTCAGGGACATGCCTGACCCCCTTCTCACCAGGGAGCTCTACACAGCATTCATCAACACTCTCTGTACGTAACAAAGCCAGATTTGCGGGAAAGCATCCCTGGAATAGCAGGATGTCCAGTGCACTCATGAAAATCTTGTGCATATGTTTCCCGATAACTGCTTTTGCCTTTATTGGTCTCTCATGAATGGGCTATTTGGGGGATTTTCTGAGATATACCCTAGGGGAAACTAGCAAGAAGAAAGCTGGACAAAAATAAATGGGAAAATCCAAGAAGAATTTCAGATGTTTTCAAATGACCCCAGGAAAGTAGAAAGTGCTATAAGTTGATGCTCTGAAGTGCTGGCAAGAACTTGCATTGAGTCTGTGCCTAAAAATTAATCCTGGCTTCTGGTATGAGGAAGGAGGGAGCCAAAAAACCCTGAGTAAGAAAGAGGGCAACAGCATTTTCAGTGGAAGCAAAATGGCATAGCCCAGTACCAGTACTTTCAAAGGAGCTGTGTCTGACTGTGCACAGACCCCAGAGAAGGAAAAAGGTTGGGGAGGAGGAAAAAGGAAATGTCAGAGATGTATCAGTATGCACACATTTCTTCCTACAAAGCACTGATTCCATTGGAATTGTGGCTGAGAAAGAAGACAGTGTCTTTGTCACATGCCTTGGGTATTGCCAAAAAAAAAAATCTATAGCTTGTATATTGTTCAAGAGGAAAGGCCCTTAAACACATTATAAAAGATTTCAGACCATTCACCAATTCCCAGCCACTGTCAGTGGATATTTATCAGTGTGCACTAAAACCCATTAAGTCAGAGTAATAAATAAGAGAAAGGAGGCTGATGGAAATAAGGGAAATGGGTTACCTTTCCCTTGATTTCTGTTGCAGTCCAACTGTTCTCTATACCTTTCATACCTAAGTTGCTGAAGTAGTGGGAAAATGGTTGAAGTCACAAAGTAGAGACGGCTTGGGAAACTTCTTTCTTAAGGTAGTGGAGAGGAAACCTGACCTCAGTGCCCAAACAGTGTCAGCTCTGCCAGTCTTACTCAGAATCCCTCTCTCTGCCTTGTGTAGTGTTGGAGCCAGAGGAACAACTGGGCACCTTGCAACTCCTCATCTACCTTCTACCTCCCTGCAACTGCGACACCCTCCACCGCCTCCTACAGTTCCTCTCCATTGTGGCCAGCCACGCCGATGACAATGTCAGCAAAGATGGACAAGAGGTATGCTGCCACAAGTAGAGTGACTTCTTTTCTATTGTTGTTCTAGCTGGTAAAGCACAAACTATCAATATGATCATACATTTCTCTGGAAATCTTAATGCCTCACCATCTGCATTAGTTGTTTATCTCTTTACATCAACAAAATACCTGGCAAAAGCCACTTAAGGAAGGAGGAGTTTGTTTGTCATGACAAACAAGTCGTGGTGACAGGAACAAGCAGCAAGTGGTCACTTTGTATCTATAGTGAGACAGAGGGGAGAGATGACTGCTGACAGACAGCTTACTTTTTCCTTTTTATTCAGTGGTGACCCCAGGCCAGGGGATGACATCATCAGCATTTAGAATGGGTCTTCCCACCTCCGTCTAATGTAGATTACACATCACTGACATGCTGAAAGATTTGTTTTTATGGTCATTATAAATCCAATCCCAAGTTCCCGGATGTAGATGTTTATGTAATAGTTGGATCTCTGGAGGCTCAGTTTCTGAAAACATGAAAACTGTTGATCTTCTTCATGTTTCAATGAAACCTCAAAATGAAACTCCTATTTTCCATAAAGATGGTTTGCTCTAAACTAAACTTCCATTTGGGAGGGGAAGATAAGATAGTTGGCTACAGCAGAGTCTGAAAATGTGTAAAAATAGAGAGCAGGAGTGAGAGAAGGATGCCATTGTTGTAACTGGCCAAATCTGTTGTACTGATTTGGAAACCAAATATCACAGCTCCTCTTATCTCATCTGCTTCAGTCTAGAGAGTTCCTTTCACTCCTTAAATCACTTCTTCAAAACAGGCATTTGCTGAATTTGCTGCTTTTGAGTCGAGTATGGAGGGGACTGAAAGTTCTGGTCTTCACTGTTATATAGCGATGCCACTGAAGAACAACTGTTAAAGGCACATTTGCTATAGTTCTACAGACTGTTTGGGTATAGTCTAGTTGAAACTGGTCCCAATTCAGGGCTAGTATTATCCCTCCTCCCACATGAGATTTGGAGCTTTGGTTCTCTTCAGTCATACTCATACTTTCAAGCATTTTACAGTTTCATCTTTGGTTAAAAGACATAGCCTGCTAGCTGGTACCCTATTAAATATTCACCCTCACAAGGGACCCCATTTTCTTTGATCTCACACAGTCATACTTCTCTCTGATGTTGGTTTTCTCAAGAGGCCTCAGAGCATTAATAGGTTAGTATGTACTCTAAATCAACGAAAGGAAGCCAGAGGTGTTCCAATCTTACTTAACTACATATGCTGCTATTTAAATTATTAAGCAGAGCTCAGCTATGTGATGGACTTCTGTGCTTGTCAGATTTAGTTCCCACAGGGCATGGGCATATGTAATTCCTTTTTAAGTAGTTCAGAAAAGCAGTTCTGCATTTCTCCTCCTCCTTCCCACCAGGAGTGTGAGAACGGAACTTGAACTTTCCCAAGGTAGCCATTTTTCTCTGTAGGAGTTATAATTAGTTGAACCCCCACTGACTTCAGGTTTCATCATATGGTCCTGACACCTTACTTCAGCTCTTCCACTGGTATACTATAATTCTCATAATTGTTGCATAGTTATATTATCCGTCTGGGTGTCAGCCTTTATGGACTACAGAGATAATGGAAGCTGTACAGTCTTGTGGCTGAGTGGAAATAGAGCCCTGACTGAAAGGTATGCCAATTGCCTCTCTGGTGTTTGCTAAGTACTGTTTGAGAAGGAGAAAGTTGAGTCTTGGGTGATTAAGAAAACACTGAGGAAAGCAAAAAGTCCAGTCCAACTTGCTACCATATTACCTTTGGGGAAGAATTTCCGGGCACCAAGTTTTCAGTTCAAAGCTCAATAAGACTCCATTACTCATGCTCCAAAGAAGACAATATTCCTAGATGAAAATGAAGATTCATCTTAGCCTGCCAGGATCCTAGCTACCATTTATGACTCTCTCTATCATGTGTTGGTTTTGCGCCATAGTACCTAATCCTTTGATTAATCCTCAAGGCAAATGTTACTGTGCCCACTTTTCATGGATTGAAACTGAAAGGCAGTGCTTAGGTAACTTAGCCAACATCCCCCAGGGAGTTTCTACTTATGACAATATAACTGACAAGTTTGTAGAGTTTACTACTCTGGAGAGGCACCGTATACCTTCTCATCACCGTAGATTTGCAAAGTCATTAGTAGAGTAACCCTGTAAGGAACAGTAAAAAGCTCTTACAGAAAGGTCCTTTTCATCATTGCATATGTCTCTTCATACTGGCTAGTTATCAGGTGGATTCTGCAGCTAGAGTATACCCAGCTGTCCTTCATACTACAGCCAGTCTAAATTACTTAGTTAAAACAGCAGGGAAAATGGAAGGACAGCATTGCTTCCTTGTACATGGTAGAAGCAACTATAAGCAAGTAGCCATGTTTGACTTAAGGCTACAGAGCAGAGGGTACTAGGGGGTGGCAGGAAATTGGGCCATGTTCACAGAGTACTGAAAGTGTCTTCAGGTAGAATCTCTATCCTGCTAAGATATGAACTTTGAGAGCACTAAGAAAGAGATGATATAATCTATGCTGTAGATTAATTTCACATACAGAGAGAGAGAGGGAGATGAAAGAAAGAAAGAAAGAAAGAAAGAAAGAAAGAAAGAAAGAAAGAAAGAAAGAAAAAGAAAGAAAGAAAAAATTATTAGGAAGCTTTTGTATCAATGACAGTAGAAAAAACAGGAGTCTAGAGGTGGAAGAAATGAAGATAAAAGGCAAAAAAAAACAGACATTGAGAGAAGAAAGGATAGACATGAGCTAAAAGACCTTCAAATAGCTCAATGGAGAATATTAAAACAAAGACTTGTAGGGGGTTGAGTAGATGGACTATAATAACCATGGTATAGAAATAGGAGTTAGCTAAATCCCTCTAATAGAAGCTAAGGTTCTTCCCTTAGAATATTTTAGTGGCATGAGCAGGTAGACAAGATAGAATGGGAAGAGCAATAGAGAAAGGCAAAATACTACATTATAAATTATGGACAAATAACAGAGCATTTCTCCAGTTCTCCTATCTATTTGTTAGTTTGTAAGGCACTTGTTAGGCCATCACTTCCTTATGGATTGCCGCATGGAAGAAAACTGACTCAGATTATAAAATAATAATAAAAAAATGCCTGGAGGCTCACAAAGCTTTGCCAGAGGATTGTCTATGTGAAAGAGGCTGAGAAAGGCCTATATTTCCTCATCTGCAAAGTAAAAACATAATGTACTTTCTAATATGTGCTTAAAACTCAGTGCACCCTTCATTAGTAGGATCACCCCATCGGTGGTATTTTGGGGAAAATTGTGGTATATTGTTTACTTTTTTGTCTTGTGCTGATTTTTTTTATTCCATTTTATCTTGCTATTTTCTTTGTCACTTAGAGGGGGAAAAAGATTTCCAGGTTTAAGAAACATTTTATTTCTTCTTCTTCTTCTTCTTCTTCTTCTTCTTCTTCTTCTTCTTCTTCTTCTTCTTCTTCTTCTTCTTCTTCTTTGTTTTTTACAAAAAGTTTATAGTAGGAATACAATCCAAAGTTCCTGAGTTTTTTCAAAATTTAAGACTCTTCTGGCATTGCACAGAAATTGTGGTGTGACTAGGTATTTGTTTCATGAGAAAGTCCATAGGTGCCATCAGCTCTCAAAGGAACTATACAGGAAACAACAGAAAACCAATGTGGAGCTGTGCTTTCTCATCTTTGAGGAGGTAATTGCTTCTAGCGCATGGTCTAACTTACCTTAGCTCTAGAGCTTCAGCAGGATCCTGCCTCCCTTGCCTCTGCCTCCTCCAGTCTTTATTTAGAGCCATTTTCCTATCTCTGCTTGCTCTTATAAGGTCTGCCAACCAAGACTTAACAGGAGGAGGTACACCCATATGATGAATGTACCAAGAGGTTGGCACCAGCACAGCTGTATGACTTTACTTCCGCTTCACCTCTTCCTGGCTCTAGGACTTACTGCCCCACTATGTATAAAATAATGACCATGGGAGCAACAGCTTTCCACATAAGCTTTTCTGGAGAAAGAACTCTAAAAGTCTGTGGAAAGTCCCTAGTTAATGTCTGGAAATGCTGGACTTTTAACACATGCTATTTATACAGTGCTTTGAAATTATCTGGGAGGCTTAGTTAGTAAAGAGAGAAGATTTCCTGGAATTGACTGGCTAACTAAATCATGCAGTAATTGCCTGGTTTTGAGTGTTCCTAGCACCTAGACAGGCCACATATACTTAACTAACTAATTAATTAGTGGCCATATATGTATATATTAAAACATGGGGAGCAAAGGAAGGAGATGTCCAGGAACAAGATTTCTTCAAAATAGAACAAGTATCAAAACCAAAACATAAAATGGGAATGAAGCACAGCAGCTTGGGCTGCAGCTGGAATCCATGTGCAGTCTCGCAGACGGATAGTATTGCATTCCCAGAATAGCAACCAGAGAAGGAGAGAGCGGAAACAGAGCTCTGGATTGTCCTTGTACTAAACATTCTTTTAAGTAAAAACAAAATCTTCAGTTTCTTCATGCTTAAAAAAAAAAAGGAGAAAACTCCAATTTTACTTTAAAGGGGGTTGGGAAAGCTTTCCAGATGCCTCCAAGTTCTGAATGGAAGAATTGGAAAAGGACACATATTTTATTTTCCCCTTAACCACAAATTTCTAGGAAGAGGATTGAAAATAGAAAGAAAACTTTTGGAGCTTCGTGTCAACACAATAAGACAAAGACCGAGTAACTAAAGGTGCTGCAGGAAATGCACTGTCTCCTATTTGGAAAGTTTACCACATGGAATAATACTTTCCCTTAGTGGCGACTTGTTTATCTGAAAACAGCCTCATCCTTTAACAACAAAAAAGCAATCCTAGTTCTATAGCAAGATTGTAGGGCAAGACTACCATCAGCTCAGAGCTTCACATGGTAAAGGGGAAACTGGAGGGTTTAAACTTGGCTATTCTGTGAGGATTCCTGAATCCTATACTAGGCAGCCACATACTGCCTCAAAGATGATGTAGATCTTCCTGGGGCTGGAGGTGCATCTTTATCCTGACAGTCCTCAGCATTCTCAGCTAATATTAGCAAGAGAAATCAAAGTTCACACAGACCAATAACTCTCACTGTGGGAAATGTTGCCCTACAAGGCACACAGAGCCCCATGTGGACACATCTGTGGTTGGCACAACTGGACATGAAGGGATACTACTAGAAATTAGTGATGTAAGGCTGCTTACTATCCTACCCTGCATAGGACAGTCCCTGCAGCAATGAATAGTCGGCCACAAATTTCACTACTGCCATGGTAAACACTAGTTTAGAAATATTTAGCCAAGCTTTCTTTCCTGTGTGAAAAAGGCAACTAAGTGAAAATATTACCAAGCTTTTAAACATTCTTATATTCCTTATTATAACAACTTAAGTTGAAGAAATGACTCCCAAGACAGTGCTCAGCCAATCACATAAAATGTCTTTATGTAGATATTTCTGTACATTGTTATAGCAACAGAAGAGTGGAAGTGACACAAATGCATGTCATTTGGCTGTGCTTAAAACAAATCATGATCAGTTTATGCACGGGTTGCTAATGGCCAAAAAAAAGTGATGAATTGTTTGAAACTGGGAGATGAATGCGACGTGTTGGTAAGAGACAACAAGCACATTACAAAATAGGTTATGGAGTGAGACTCTAGCTTTCAGGAAAAATCTGTATCATGCGCCTCTGTGCAAATAGACCCTTGAGAAAGCATTTGGATGATTGGATCTGGGGAGTGGTAGATGAAAGCTGTTTTGATTCTACATGCTTGTCCATGCTTTCTATTCATTAAAATATTGAACATGTGTATGTGTTTCTTTTTTTAAATATTTTCACCTAAAGAGTACTTCGCTGCCTTCATTTTGTGCTTCTTGATAGTGCCACGCCCCGACCACTCTGTGTCTTTCTTCTTTCTCCCTGTGTGTGAGAGAGTTTGAAGAAGCATCTGCACTCACTGTTCTCACTGCCTGTTGAAACCCTGCAAAGGCTCTGATCCAGACCATCAGACCACCCTCAAATCCAACCCAGAGGCTCATGGAGAATGCCATGGTGAACATCTGTCACAGGAGATCACACACTTGAAACGTCCCTAGCATTCCTTCCCAGCACATGTTCCTCTTCTTCTCCAAATGTCTGGCCCCTTCTTGGTCAGTTTTATCAGCTGTTCCTTAAGGGTGTTTAAGTCTAATGGACCCCCACCTCAACCCTTCATATTCCTTGTCTATTCCCAATCGGTTTCTCTTGTGGGCAATCCTCATCCACAGCATGACGCCCTCATTCTCGATATTGACCATCTACATGACAATTGGAACACTATACTTTACCCCTATTTCTTCTGTTATAGTTCAGAAGCTAGCTGCTAAAACCTAGAATGTGTACCCTGTCCCATGTGTTGACATACCACTGTTGTTTCTGGGGCCATAGAGTGCTCTTTCTAACAGGCAAATCATTCCATTTCCATACAAAATCCTCTTGTTCAGATGCCCTAAATATATTCCACATGCTTTTGTGTGGTCCCCTGTGAAAATGGTCCTGAACCACGATACTCTGCTTTGCACCAGAAATAACACTTTCTTTCCAGACCGTTTGGTCAATATTGCTACCTCCAAATTCTAGGGTCTATGGAGTTGATAAGGTCCACTTTTTTCGTACTCACTATCTAAGAATGGAAAGTATATTTCCTTCCTAGAATGTGAGCCTTCTAAAATAAAGACTGTGCTCTGATGATTATCAGTGGAAGTGTTGAAAATAATTTTGACCCATGAAAAATATCAAGTAGTAATATGCTGAGTGGATCGATCAGTGGAGATGTTATGGATTGATGTGTGAAGAGCCACATTGATAGATGTATTGCTGAGGATCAATTTTTTTAAGTACAAATTGTTTGAAAATGTTAAATAGTAGGAGTTTGACAATAAACACTTCAAAAATGCAACATTTTCTTCAATGTGCTATTGAGATGACCATTGCATTTTGATCTTCTACACAAAATATGAAGCAAAAACATCCTCCTTGATTTTTGGATATTACCACATCCTCTTTGATTCTGACACAGGTGATATGTTCCATGAAAGGAAAAGTTAGTAATTAAAATATTTCATGGCTTATTGAACCTCCCAGCATTTAAAAAGCAACTTAAGAATAGTCCTTGTGTTTTCTTCTCCCATAGGTCACTGGGAACAAAATGACATCTCTGAACTTGGCCACCATATTTGGGCCCAACCTGCTCCACAAACAGAAGTCATCAGACAAAGAATATTCTGTGCAGAGCTCAGCCAGAGCTGAAGAGAGCACAGCCATCATAGCAGTGGTACAGAAGATGATTGAAAACTATGAAACCCTGTTCATGGTGAGTGGCCCTTCAGTACTGTGACATCTCAGTGATTTTCTTATTGGTTGCCTCTGCTGATATAATGAAACTCAGGTTAGCCACTTTCTGGTTTGCTGTGCTGGTCATAAGTGAACTCACTGGAAGCCAGGCAAATTTGTTCAAAATACTCTGGTGTCACTACAAAAGTTTGTTTCCATGTTTTAGCCAGCATATCAGAAGTATAAATTTTATTTTGTTAATAATAGTAATAATCACATGTAAATAATTAAATAATCACATGTGAAGATTTAGTATGGAGCAGTAGTTCTTGTTCAAAATATTAATAAAACACCTCTTTTTGGAATCCTGTAATCTTAGTAAATTCACATGTTCATGACCAACAATGGTGACATGATTTCTCCAAGGTCAGTCTATACTCTGCACCTCCTGTATGAAATTTCACCTTTCTTCCCTGTGCCCTTCCCATGTCATTTCCCATGCCACTTATCTATCCCCTGAAGCCCATTACCATTCTTATTTATGTTTATCTTGCTCAGCCTTGTGTTGCAGTCATGTATGGCCATTTCCTTTAGTAGATTATAAATGCATTTAAAGCAAGGACTTTGTCCTTGTTATCGCTTCTTTGTATCCTCTGTATACTTCTGGAAGGTCCTTCATTTGTTAGGCATTCAGTAAGTATTTTTTGATTTGTATTGAATTACCAGTTCCTGTTTTCCTTCATAAAACTGCATTGCTTGCTCAAACTTCCCTTGAAACAGTAGAACAAATGCCAATTTTCTTCTATTTCTGTTCTCTACTCAGATTACACATCATTTTTTACAGGAAAGTTCTCCATGATTCTTTTGCTATTTCTCTTATCATTTGCAAATTCAACAAGGCCTGCATATTACACTGGTACCTTCTGTGGCTACTTCAACCTAGAATACTAGCTAGCTACCACTTCTGAATCTCCTTTATAGTTTATCTATTCTTATCAAATTCTTCATAGTAGATTTTTTTGTCAGGCTTACCCTATACTCCTTTATTTTGGATATTCAAATGTCAATGGTTTGGAATAACTTCTCCATTTATCTTACCTATTTGATTATGATCAAGTAATTCAATATCCCATAAGCATTAATTTGACTCATGTAAAATGAAAAAAAATTAATTCTTAAAATTATGACCAGAATCATTTGCTATGAGAATGAGCTATACAGACTATAAATATCTGCCCAAGTGTTAATTAATAATTATATTAGCTTGGCAACATAGGCTGCCTTGAATTTCAGTATTTTAAAACCAGACACATAAGCATCATAATGTTTATCAGACATTTGGTAGACTGCCTCACAAATGATGACTTTGGAACCTCAGATACTTGTACTATAAGATTATGTTATCCCTGGGCTTTTACTGTATACCAAAAAGGAGTGTCCATCATATGCATTGAATTCTATTGGCCAGAACTTACCCACAGATCACATTTAACTACAAGGGAGTGTTGACTGAGGTTTCTGTCCCACTTGGTCCTATAGTCGTTGGGTCCCAAAGAAATATACAGAGGTCTACATTAATTATAAACTGATTGGCTTATTAGTTCAGGCTTTTTATTAATTCTTATAACTTATATTAGCCCATAATACTTGTCTGTGTTAGCCACGTGGTTTGGTACCTTTTTGGGGGAGGCAGTCACATCTTGCTTGCTCTGTGTCTGGCTTCCTCTGTATCTGGGTGACGACTGCAGACTGACTCTTTCCTCTTCCCAGAATTCTCCTGTTCTCACCCTGCCTATACTTCCTGCCTGGCTACTGGCTAATCAGTGTTTTATTAAAATACAATTGACAGGGTACAGACCATTGTCCCACAGCATTTCCCCCTTTTTTAAAACAAGAACTCTGAATTGAATCATTTTTAGTTTTTCTCCTGACCATTATCCATAACAACTAGTAATCAACATTCTAAACAAAGGCAAACATCTATAATCCATTTTTTGGGAATGTGGGTGTAGTTTATCAGCTACTTCCTGCTAATTGGGGGGTGCTGGTAATCTTATGGGGACCTAAAGAAAATTTAAAATTGTGGTCAAGTCCTGGCTGAAATATTCTGTAAAGCTTGATCATCTCAGCCAACAGTTTTGAGGCTGTTCTGGATGTAGAACTTAGACATCTGGGCCATCTGCTTCTATCAGAGACTCCTCAGGTGGTCTTTCTTGATCAAACCTGATTTTCTTAACTCATAATGAATCCACAGCTTCTCATTTTCTGTGAGAACAAAAGCAAAACCTCTTCTCCAAAGTAACATATCTTTTGACTTAAATTTTAAAGTCGAAGCATTTTTAAAATACATATGTCACAAAAATCCAGCAGCATTTATAATCAAGTATCCTTTAGCAGCTTTCGTTCCTTCCTCAGCCATCAAAGAATTTAAAGAAAACACAATAACATACAGTATCAAGACTCTCTATGTATTTTTCATCTTTATGGCTTTATTTTAAACTCTATTTCTCTTATTTTTATTTTTAATTTTTGGCTTTTTGAGACAGGGTTTCTCTGTGTATCTTAGGCTGTCCTGGAACTCACTCTGTAGACCAGGCTGTCCTTGAAATCACGGAGATCTGCCTGCCTCTGCCTCCCAAGTGCTGGGATTAAAAGCACATTCCACCACACCTCGAACTCACAGAGATTCACCTGTCTCTGCCCCCGAAATGTTGGGATTAGAGGTGTGTGCCACCACACCCAACAACTCTTTATTTTTTTCTTTTATTTTAAAGACTTTATCCTTGTTTTTGTCCCCAAACCTACACATATTTATAAACATACTACAAGTTGTTTAGAGGCTTTTTATCTAGCTTTACTATATCTCTCTTTTTCTAACCAGATGAGTCTTTAATTTGCTAAGCAATATGGCTAGGATTAAAGCCCTGGCTTTGACAGCTGGATCTAGCCCATTCTTTAGCTTTCTGGGATTCTAGCCTCAAGGCAGAGGTACTGGCTAAAGCCATGTTTATTGCCACAACTCTATGGCTTTGCAAGGTCCATGCCACAACCAAAAAGCATGTGGTCAGATTTTCATCACCACCATTTAAGTGTTTCATGGCAGAACCTCTTAAAAGAGCTGAAGGTTTTTACAGCTAAAGCTGAATCAGGAAGCCTCTTGTAAATGAGAGCACTTGCCTCTAGCAAACAGCCCAACTGAGAAAGTGCTGCTATCAATAAGCCATGCTTGACTCTATTCTTTTCTGTCTAAAATTACTTCCCAAGCTCTCTCAGGCTTTATGTGGATGCAGTTGTCCATGTGGGCACCATTTGTTGACTGAGGTTTCTGTCCCATCGAGTCCTGCAGTCATTCAGTCTCAAAGAAATACACAGAGTTCTACATTAATTATAAACTGATTGGTCTATTAGCTTAGGCTTCTTATTAACTCATAATTTATATTAGCCCATAATACTTTTCTGTTTTAGCCATGTGGCTTGATACCTTTTTTTGGTGAGGTAGTCAAATCTTGCTTACTCTGTGTCTGGATGACGACTGCAGACTGACTCTTTCCTCTTCCCAGAATTCTCCTGTTCTTGCCCCACCTATACTTCCTGCCTGGACACTGGCCAATCAGCATTTTATTAAAATACAATTGACAGGGTACAGACCATTATCCCACAGCAAGGGAGGCTGGGAGTTGTACTCTGGCTAGATGCCCAGGTGGAAGAGGAAATGCATTTACCACAGTGACTAACAGTGGCATCTTGCTCCCTATTGTGTCTCTGAAGCATTGTCCCTGTGTTGTACATGGAAAGCTCTCAAAAATGTTGAATTAGTCATCAACTATATAAATTCACACTTCAGTCCAAATCTTCATAATTAATTACATATTTGGATGAATCAAATGTCTGAACTTTTCAATATTTTCATCAAGTTTAAGTCACATATCATCTTGCCAAGTTGTCTTGGCATTACTTCATGTTCTCTGGATTTTTTTTAACAAAATAATATCTCTCATCAATCTTAATTCTATTCTCTAAATTCTGTATTATAAGAAAAGTTTTCCTTTATATGAAACCACAAACCATCAGGAATTTCTTTTCACCTCAGATACTAACAAAATGCTTCCTGATCTCCTTGAAAGGCAGAGGTCATTGTAATTATGTCATCCCTCTTCTCTCTACTTCCTGCCACCTGGAATAGTTAGACGAGCAGCAAAACATCAGTATTCTGTCTCTTGTGATCTTTCCCAAACCTGACTTTATTTTTATCTGCAGAGATAGATGTTGAGATTCTCTTGTGCATTAACAAATATTTACATGTACAAGTTATGGTTTGTGTTTCTTAAAGAAGCCCATCTTGATGGCCTTGTCTAAAATCTAATGCCTCTGCCTTCACTCCACTATTTCTGCTATGACTCCTACTACTCTTACTAACACACACACACACACACACCATACCACATCACACCCTGACTTCATATTCACACTCTGTTCTTTTTCTCCTTAGAATTCACCACTACTAATAGAGAATTTTTGCTAATTTTTCTTTTTACTTATGTTTATCCTCACCAAAATGTATTATTTTCTGGTCCATCCATTCATTACTGCTATGCCAATGACATGGTAGAAACAAGATAAACATTGGTTAGATTCATGAGTGACTTGAGAGTAGCTGTGTGATGTATGATTTCTGTCTCACAAGTCCTTACTCTTACATGTGGGAAAAGTTTGGGCATGCAGAAATTAAGTATACTTTTCTGAGCATAAGTTAACCCACCGGTGTAATCGTGTCTGCTCTCCTTAGATGGACTGTGGGAACTACACTGAAAAAATCAAAGAACAGTAGA
The DNA here is from genome assembly GCA_028555095.1 of Dicrostonyx torquatus. Lineage (NCBI taxonomy): Eukaryota > Metazoa > Chordata > Mammalia > Rodentia > Cricetidae > Dicrostonyx > Dicrostonyx torquatus. Next base: position 2,914,367 of record JAQHUG010000176.1, read on the forward strand.
AGTAATTGAAGGAGGAAAAGACAGAGATTCCCAAACCAGAATCTGAAAAAAAATAAAGTGGAACCAGAAAACTTGACTGCACTCTGTCACTGCTATGTTAGTTTCATGACCTCATCTTTGATTTCCATTTCTTTAGTTATCATGGAATAGTCTTAAGTGAATGCTCTCCAAGATCCTTTAAAGGTCTAACATTTGTGTGGTTCAGTGCTCCAAAACTGATTTTTGTATTTCTTAAAAGCATATAAGAAAAATTAATTTCATCACAATCTTTTGTTCTCTTGGCATGTTTGGCCTTTCAGAATCTTTTCTGTTATACCAAGTATCATGGAAGCTTGTGCATATGGGTAGGTAAAAATTTAACTGTGTGTGTAAATTTTTGTTTAGTATTTTCATTTTTAAGATGCTCTTAGAACAATTACTACTGCAAATAAAGAGTGATGAACCTAGACAAAAAAGAAACTGCCAATTGACTAATGGTTGTTAGTCTTCTGGGTCTCTTCATAGTCCCTAGGAAGGTTTATAAGCTGGAAAAGGGATAAAGTGCTACCATTGACAGACACTACAAATAGAGACTTATTAACAGCAATGGCTGTGAGCTTTTCCTTAAAAGCACAAAGTACCCTGGAAGCAGTCATTCCACAGAAGAACTGGTAGAAAGGATTTAGAAACCCCAAAAAGCCTAGCAATGATCTAAACATTGATCTTAATGATGTTCACTTTCTAATACTGAGAATGCTTCCTCTGCAGCCATAATCTGAGTTAATGGGAAATAGGAAAATACAAGAAAGAATCTGCCTTTGGCCCAGTATTAAAGAGGCACCTAAATTCAGGGGATAACATGATTCAAGATTCAGACTAGCGTCTGGGGCTATATCTAATTGATAGAGTTCTTACCCTGTATGTATGAGGTCTTGAATTCTATCCCCCTAAACCATGAGAACTGTTTTTTAAGGAGTCAGATTAGGCACTTGTTTGGGAATCTTTGAACTGGAAATGGATCCTCATAACAACCCTCATGGTCACAGGCAAAGGAAATAGTGATGTAGTAGCTTATGTTTAAAATCCAACTACTTATGAGATTGAGGCAAGAAAATCTCAGGGAACTAGAGGCTAGCCTGAGTTACAGAGTGAATTCCAGGTCAGCCTGGTCTATAGTTTAAGACTCTGTCTAAGCCTGCCTCCCCAAAAATACCAAGAAAAAAGATGATAATAGTAGTTCTCAAGCCTCACTGTGCAGCAGAGTTTATGAGGAAATTTGTTGGACATTTAGATTCCTAGACTACTCTCCAGAAGATTGAACTGAATAGCAACGTGCCCAGGAATCCGCACTTTCTATTGAATCCCTCCAGAAGCTTTAACTAGATTCCTATCATGCCTAGGGAAACCACATATTGGGAAACACAGATTGGGTAGAAAGACCATGAGCTTTGGAATTAGTTATCAAAATTCTGATTCCCTCCAAGCTATTTATTAGTAACATGACCTCTGACCCTATGTTTATCTTCTCTGAGCCCTAGTTTTTCTTCTTTAAAAACATGAGATTAAAGGACCCATTTTATATGACTGTTTTGAAACATAAATACCATGTAACACATGTCATTTAGAAAAGGCATGTAGCACAAGACTGACATATACTGGGCACAAAAATTGAATTGCTATCATGACACTCAAGTAATATAATTCCTCCTTTATCAAACACATTCAAGTGCTGCCTTGAATAAAATCCCATCTTGCCCATTGTGAATGATACTGTCATCAGCTAGCATGTGCACATGTTCCTAGTCCCTTCCCCACTCTTCTTTTCCTTCTTTCCATAGCACTGGTTCCCTTTTAATTCATTCCATAGTTAACTTATTTATTATTATCATTAAAACCAAATAGAATAAAGTTCTTATAATGGCAGGAGGTTTGTTTACCTGTTGAGATAGTATATCTCTATATACCCTGGGCTAGCCTTAAGTTGACATTCCTCCTGTGTCATTTTCTTCCAATGCTAAGAATGCAGCATGCACTATTGAACCTGATGAAAAGATAGATTTTAGGTTGTTCACTGGCATCCACAGCATCTAGAAAGAACTTGACATAAGATAATTCAGTAATTATGTCTTGAATACTGTGGCTCTTTACTGCCAGAAAAAAATGTATTTTTGTTGCTATTTTGGTTCTGTGCTTATACCTCTATAACTCCCATACTTCTAAATCATGACCTTCCATTTCTGTCAACAATAATTTTAAAACTGGTTAACATAAAATGATACTTTCTGAAAACACCAGAATTAGAAAGAATCATTTGTTTGTAGATTGGTATCCCAAGAACAAAGTATTCACTGTGGAAATCATTGACGAATTAATTGGTCTGCAAGCTGTCTCTTCTGTGAGTGATGGTGGACTCTCAGGGAAAATAACTCCTTGCCCTTGGAATTAATGAGACTTTCAGAGTGGCGTGGAGAAAGCTGTCAGCTTGTGCTAAGGGC
>JAQHUG010000176.1:2921840-2956087 GCA_028555095.1 Dicrostonyx torquatus
CACTCTTCCACTGAGCTTTCCCATTCCTTGCTTCTTTGACAAAGGGTCTTACTATGTAGCCCACATTTGGCCTCACACTTATGCCTTCTGCCCCAGTCTGCCAAATACTAGGATTACAGATATATGCCACAATTCCAAGTTTGCTATTCATTTTATACATACATATGTGTGTATGTATATTCTCTCTTAGGACTAACAGGACAGCTCAATGAGTAAAGGTGCTTATAACACAAATCTCATGAGCCACGTAGTGAAATAAGACGGATCCCACAACTTGTCTTCTGACCTCCACATGTAGGTCCACACACATTAAATAACTCAATATATAGAAATGCAACAAATAAAACTATTTTTCATTTTACCATTTATGTATTGCTTTAAAAATAGATGTATGTCTACTTGATTATGGTCATTGAAACATGCAGTTAAGGTAAATTAATCATTTTTAATTGCTTAATTGATCTAATATAGTAAGAAAATGCAGTTTATTATTCTTCTAAAATCCCCACACTTTTTTCTTCTCTCTCCCTTTTAATTCTTAGATCATTCTTTTTATCATAGAGCTTTAAATGCTATGTATATGTGTCTTCCACATTTCTATGCCCAGCCAGAATCTATAAACTGAATTCCAAGTCCTCATTTCTGGCTGCCCAGTAGACACTTCCATTTGGATGTCTCACAGAACTGCCAACATTATTATAGCAAAGCCAAACTCCTGAACTTCACCTAGCCTTCTCTTCCTTTAGCATCTCAATCAATAGCTCCTCTATCCTCATTACCCAAGTAAAAAACGGCGAAACCATCTTTTCTCTTTCTGCCTCTCATACTCTTCCTCTCCTTGCAATAAATTAACTTGAATTGCCACCTGAGTCTTCACTGTGTTCAAGATCTAAATATTTTGTAACATCTTGTTGTCCTGGTTCAGCACCACAGTTACTGGTTGGAACCCATCAATTCCCTCATTAGTGTTCCTTGATTCAACCCTCGCTTTCCATTTGATACACACTCTTCACTGAGATGTTGAAGTGATAACAGTTGTGTTAGTCATCAGCTCAAGGTCTCTAATGGCTCCCCACTCACTTTGAACAAGTGCAGAAGTCTGAATCATGATTCACAGGATGCGACAACATCTGGCCTGGCTACCTGCTTCCCTCTTACCACCCACTTCTTCCTCACTCTTACAGTCTTGCTAGACTCTCACTGTTCCAGACTCAAGACTTTTAACACTTCTTTCTTCTGCGTTGTGTGATATTCTCCAACTTTGATTTTTTTAAAAAAAAATTTCATTTTCTCATGACATGATCATCCCATCTAATATTGTATCTCTTTCACCATTACTTGTCACTGTGTTTGCTGTTCTCTGTAGGCTTCATGTTATGTTTTCCTTGTCTAGTTTTTAAATGTCCATCTTCCTCGGTTTGTTACCAGATCCACAAATACAAGGATTCTCATCTGTTTGGTTTGTAGCTGAATCCCTAAATTCCTGGTGTTCTGTAAGAACTGAGCAAATACCAATGCAATAATTGAAAAGAATGGTCCTGGGAAAATGCCAGAGACAGAAACAGTGGTGATGAAATAAAGCATACCTAAACCACTTCTGGAGGGAACTATGTATTAAGGAAAGCAAGCAAGATGTGGCTTCAGCTGAAGGGGGGATATAAAGAGTTTTGAGTGAATATCTTCTAACCATGCTGAGAATTTTAATGTACATTTTAAGGAAATAGGTTTCAAGTTATTGAGCTACCTTATGAAAGTGTATCTACTCCTTTTGCTCTAGAAACCCAAATAAGTTTAAGGCATTTGAAGGTTCAGATGACTGGATAGATGAAAGTTGAGTGTGACTTTGGGTATAGCTTAATCCAGAATTCAAATGCTATCACGATCTACCTACTGCCCCTGCCATTATTTGTTCAAGTATCAGCACAATGCTCAGGCTAAATGTGGCAGTGGGATCTGTCTCGGTCTCTCCCAGAAGCCTTTCAGAGAGTATCATGGTTTGTGTCAACTCTTGTACAGCCACTTGCCTATTTCCCAGGCAGTTGTGCTGCTCAGGGAATAGAATGATTGGTCAACTTAAATTAAGATACATTTCACTTTTGAGCCAAGGTTTAGAGAGTAGCTGGTTCTCCAGAGAGGAGTTAGGATAGAACTTTTCTAAGAAGAGGGGAATGGAGGGTGCTAATGGCTAACAGCTGAGCACTACAAAGGAGTAATGAAGGTTTGAACTTCAGACCCTGCAGTTGGAATGGAAGAGAAGGGAAGAAGTAACAAACAGGAAGTCAAGCTGACCTCCTGGCTAGGACTGGAAGTGGACAGGACATAGACTTGCTTTCACCTTGGAGATTTTGAGCTATGTGGCTAGAATTTGGCAATGTCATTCATGAAGATTCAGGAGGAAGTAGGAGAAACAGATTTACAAGAGAAGAAAGGCGTTCTCTTGCTTTCTCATCCCTGTTTTTGTTAATAAGATTGTTTCCAGCTTCACAAACGCAAGAACAATTGAATACTGCAAGAGGCAGAAGGCAAATTCTTCTACCAACCACTTATTCTCAGAAGACTTGTCTCTGTGGTTTTGAAAACTCTTCTCTTGGAACTCACGTGTGAGAAAATTTATTTCCTCCCAGTAGTCTGCATTGCTTTTGCTTGAGCTAGCAGGGTCTATAGAATAGAAAATTGTCCGTTAGAGCTGGGTTCAATCTTCTCCCAGAGAACATTTCTGCATGACTGACTTAAGACTCTCTTTGAATGCATTATGGATTAGACTGGGAGAAGTGTGCCCTTGTTATTGTTCATGGAATTGTGAAGCAAGAAAAATTTAGTAAGACTTGGACATAAGAAATGAAGGACAGACATCAAATCATCATAGCCTGTGCAGAAAGATATCAGCATTGTTTTGGTTTTTTTGTTTGTTCGTTTAGGTTTTGGTTTGGCTTTTTTTTGGGGGGGAGTGTTTATCATTGAACAGGTACTGTTGCAAATTCTCAACACAAAATGAGTCATTTAACCTGGATGGTGGTGGCACACACATTTAATCCCAGCACTCGGTAGGCAGAGGCAGGTGGATCTCTGTCAGTTGAGGGCAACTTGGTCTACAAAGAAAGCTTCAGGAAACCCAGGGCTGTTACACAGAGAAACTTTGGGAAGGAAGGAAGGAAGGAAGGAAGGAAGGAAGGAAGGAAGGAAGGAAGGAAGGAAAAAGGGAGGGAGCAAGTAAAGAAGGAAGGAAAAAAGGGAGGAAGGAAGGAAAAAAGAAAACAGAAACAGAAAACTGAGTCATTTATTCACCTTAGCAACTATTTATTACTGTTATTTCCAATGTACAGATGGGGAAACTGAGACCAACACGTCCTTGTTAATGTATCATGTTTAAAGTCTCAAAACTAAAATGGTGGACTTAGAATTTAAGGAGTGTGGCTCAAGGACATGAGCACTTAAATCAGTTTATTGTATGTCCCAGGACATCTTCAAACAATCGTAATTGATACCCATTCTCTCAGCATATTTCAAGTATGGTCTCTAGAAAGTGTCCTCATTTGGATATAAATTTTGAACATTATTCCTCTTACCCATGATCGTTTGCTTCCTCAAAACTAGGAAAATCTAGTCTGTGCAACAGAGGCATCCAAATTACCAGACAGGATTTTCAGGCATATGACAAACTGAATTGAATGTGATTCTCTGATAATCTCCTATTTTATCCTGAGAATTAAACATGCTGTATGTGTTGGTATAGGTTTGGTTTGAACTAATAAGTCAGTTTGCTTTCTTAAGGATCCAAAGGCTTGGTATATGCTGACATAAAGTGGTTGAGGTCATGTTTTGCATCTTTGACGAGGCGGGGGAAGGTTTTGCTTAGGCCTCAACCTATGGCTTTTGCAGGTTCCTCCGGATCTCCAGAACGAAGTGCTGATCAGCCTTCTGGAGACAGATCCAGATGTTGTGGACTACCTGCTCAGAAGAAAGGCTTCCCAATCCTCGTGAGTATGCCCATTTTCCAGCTCCTAGAGTCACACTGGTAATTTTACTCTTTAGTTTCATTTCTAAAGAATTTGCGTGGTAGTTATATTTGCATACATAGTGACACATGTGGGATTTTGACAACTTTTTTGTAATCCTGATCAATCCACCCAAGCAGAAATTATTTTAGTTTTACTGACTTCCCAAGATCCAAGCCACTTTTCCAGACTTTTCTTGTTTGTTTTCAACTTTCTCTAGAACCTTCAGGAACTTCTGACTGTGTTCATAGGAAAAAAGTGCTAAACTACTGGCCAGAAGCTCAAAGGAGTAAAATGTGGATAAATGAGTCTAGCAGGCATGTTCAACCTGTAGACCATAGGCCACATGTACCTCACAATATCTAAGAATTCAACCCAACAGAAAATCACAAACTTCATAAAAATGTTATAAGAACTTTTTCTTTATAACTCAATTGTATAGTTCTTGCTCACATTCTTGAAAATATTGTGTCACAATGTCAAAAGTCTAAGCATATCTGTTAAGAGTCGTGGTAAACAATGCCCTGGAGGCGGCACTGGGGCGAGGGCAAAAAGAGCATCTTCTTTGTGCAATTTTGCAGGTGGGAGCAATCCATTTCTAAACCACAAGAGCAACCTTTGCTGAGATCCAAGTGCCCATTTGCAATGAGAAATGTGTACTTTCCCAGCTCTGTCATTACATCTTTTATTGTCCTGAAGAAAATGCATACTAGCCAACTTTGCAATGAGGCAAATACAAGGCATGCTTTAAGTTCTAACTTGCCACCATTTTGCCCTAATGTTGTTCAGATTTTATGTTTAGTCCCAGCTGCTTCTCTAGAGGCAGACTGTTCGATGGAAAAGCCAGGTAAAGGAATAACATTGCACATTGCCCCATTAACCAGGAGCACATCACCACACACATGCCCAACCTTAAATTTAGGACAGGAAGAGTTGATGCTGTTCTCTCTTGAGAGTATCATTGTGCTATGCTGTCAATTCTTAAATCTAGGATGCATTCATCCATGTTCTAATGACTTCAAAAGTGAGATTAATCCGAGAATCAATGACATGCCTAAGTTTAATTCAGAGCACCTTTTCCTTTTGCAGCCATAGATTTTTCAAAGACAGGGCTTATTTGGATGTAACTTAGAAACAAGACATGTTCAGTCTTTTCCATAGACTAATAACAGATATGGTTGCTTTTCATTTCAAATTTAGGGACATTTAATGAAAAGGAATTGCACATGATTTAATGCCCTTCTTTAAGACCCTTACTGAATTCAGTTTCCCTTTCATTCCAGTAGTCCAGGGAAGGTCTTGTAATCAGATCACCCTTTCAATGCACTTTAAGAAAAGACTATTTGTGTGTCAATCAATATCAAGGCAATTTCTGGTTCAAGTAAGATGCTTTGCTTGGATTCAATTCCAAGAAACACAAGTAAATGCAAATACATAAAAAATACAAATGGACCTGCATTTCATGGTCTTGTTTTGATGTCAGGGAATTGGAACTGCATTTAATTTCCCCTAGAATTCTAACTCTCATCAAGGTATAAATTCTCATCTTTTTCCCAAACAATCATATGCTATGAGAATTTGTATAATTGTACTTGTGTCTCTCCTGTGAGCAAGAAACACAGTGATGTTTCTATTTGCAAATTCCTCCTCAATCTTTGTTTATAACATTTTGTTGCTGTATGATAGGAAATATAGAAAACATATACCTAAAAAAACCTATGAAATTTTGACTGTCCAAATGCCTTATTTTATGTGGCATTATTTAGATTGGTACATTTTATTCTTGAAAGAATCATTGACAGGAATGCAATGCCGTTTGCAAGTATGCTTCTGGTATATAAATGCCAAGGTAAGAAGAAAACCTTGCTTTCTCTCCTCCTAGGAAGGACAAAGCACACGTATCAAGCCCACACAGAGCTGTGCAATTATTCTAGCCTCTTTTGTTCCCTATCCTTGTATGAATGACTCTTTAGGGAAGAGAATAGAAGGAAGATTTGTTTTGTTTTTCTTATTTCTTTTCTGCTAGGTACAGGCAAAGAACAGTCCAAAAGGTCGCTAATAATTCCATGAAGTAAACTATAGGTATTTATGAAAAAAAAAAAATTTTAAAGTGTCCTTCTGAGGCTTGAGCTGTAGGCAGTCACTTTGGGCCATAAACATATATTTTTCCAAACTCCTGGAATATATGGAGCCCTTCAAATCTTGGGAAGGAGCTTCTTCTCAGTCAGTTGGATTGGGAGGTGGGCTATGAGTCTCCCCATCACCATGGTGCCTATTCATTCATTCTGGCCTGCAGTCCAGACATAAAGATTTGCAAAGCTCTTCACATGATTCTAACAAGCAACCCAAACTCCAAAGGACTGACTCAGATCTACCACTTAGATTCTCTATACTTAAAATCCCATGGGGACTTGGGTAGGGTGAGTTTTAACCCTTTACATGTGACCTTGTGTTGATAAAGGAGCAGAACAAATGTTCTGGCTTATAAGTCCATGGAATTTGTGGAAAGGAGGGAGATGTAATTTTCAGTCTCATAATGGCTTCTGTGGGGGGAAGGAAGACTTGCAGGGCACTTGGAAGCTGAGTAAAGATGTAACCGAGTCTGGGTATTCAGATAGCTAGTCCTGGATGTGGTCAAAACAGCAAAGTTACCATCTCTCTGGGGACAGGATAATGAAGTTAGGTAGATGTCCTAAAATAGCAGGCTGGAGTAAGGTGGGGTGACATTTAAATCAGAAAGTAGTGATAAAGGAATACAGAGACAAAATAACCCTGTAATTATAGATTATAGAGATTGTAAATTACAGTACCCCAAAGTGACAGATGGTGCTGGCTACAGTGGCACCCATATCAATTAACCACCAATCACTTGTGTCTTTTTAATTTATCACACCACTTTCTAGCTGCAAGTTGAGATCAAGATCTCCTATGTCCAAATTCAACCCTATTGCTATTTTTTATGCCATGGAGTAAGCTCATTGATGACTCTCTGACTCGGTTTTCTCATATGTTAACTGGAGATTTAGCAGTTACTATTGTGTTCCTGTGAACTTCACCATAAGCCTCATTTACAACTACTTACCTGAGACTTGTTGTATATGAGGCATTATGACTGTGTCCCTTGACATCTATGAGACAGTAGATGGCCACAAAATATGGCCCATGAGAACAAGATATCATCGTGTCTAAAAGTAGTGCTCCTTAAGCACTGGAGACTTGATTTTCTTTTCCCCGAAACCTCCACTCACTCCCCAGTTCACATACCTAAGTAAGGCTTTAGATTCCTGTAAGGCCAAGTGGAAAAGCCACAAGATTTAATTTGGAGGGGAAATGAAATAAATTTTCTAAAGAGTGTAAAACCCAGAATGAGAAAGTATGTATTATTATTTCTGTTTTGAAAGAACAAACATTTCATGATACTTGGGAACTTGGTGTTTGTTTTGACTTGTGTTTTTCCCTTCCGTGTGCAACATCAGAGTCGGGTGATTGCAGAGAGAATTCATTATCTTTTCATGTGCTTGTCCACTTCAGGGTTTAACTTTCACCAAAGAAGCATGCCAAAGGGGGATTAAAAGAGATTTTCAGTACCAAAGTTGCCAGGCTTCCTGTTTTGAACAGCATGTCTTGCTAGAATTATGTGCTCTTTTCTTCAGAAGTCCTTAAAAGAGGCTGGCCTCTCTGATTCAGAAATGCGACAATATAGGGGAAGATGGCAGAAAGCTGATCTAAAAGGACAATGTAGGTTGAATGAGGACCTCTACATCAAAATAAAGGTGTCGTAGCAGAGTCAGGGCTAGTATGAGTTAAAGGAGATACCTAGGCACAAAATTTAAGGAAATAAGAACTCAGTCATGAATACTATATTGTAATATAATAGTTTACAAAATCACATTTGATTCCCTGCCTCCCCCAGAAAAATGAGAAGGCAAAAAGAAATATTTTCTATAGACAAGAGTGTCATATTTAGCCACTGAAGATGCCAAGTCGATAGTAAACTGTGTGGGCCTGGCCTAAATGGACGCAGCCCGTCAATCATATTTCACAACCTCCCCTGTCTTTGTCTCTTTTTAATTTACTATTACTAAGTGTGACAGTTGACAAAGTGATAATCTGAAATGGCTTTTAGTTAAATTAACCTGAAACTAGATAATGATAACATTGTTTGGTATAAATGACGCATTTAATCTTAATCCAGTGTTAAGGGTTCCAATACACCTATTTTTTGTATTTTTAGTAGTATCTTTACTTCTCTAACATTCTAAGGAGAGAAATGAACCTTGTATAAAATTATTTAAATCAAAGTGCACAGTTTTCTTTTTCACAAAGGTACTTCAGACCCCTGACTTTCTGCATAAGGAATGCTTGGTAGAACTGAGCATAAATCAGTGTGAGCATGATCTGTAAATCAACATACAGTTCAGGAGAGAGAGAGCCCAGTGGAGCTCAGGATTATCTGTGGCATGGCAATTAATTCTTGTAATAGTTCTTGCCATTTTCAAATGCAGCCTTCAGAAAACCTAAGGAGCCAGACATGTAGTCTCAGGACTCATGAGGATCAGAAACTTCAAGGCCAGTCCTGCCTTGATAGTAAGTTTGAGGCCACCACAAATATCATGAGACCTTGTCTCAAAGTAATAAGCAAACAAAAAGGCACAGTAAAGACATATTTCTTTTCATCTACCTATCCTTCTAGGTGCCCCAGAAATATAATAGTAATTAAACCAAACTAGACAGAGCATTCATTCCTACCCACATGTGGAAACAAGAGGAAAGCAAGCCAAATTTAACTGTAATTTGGAAGAAACTACAAATGAACCAAGACCATATGTATCTATCTTTAAATGTCAATGTGATTAATTTTATTAGTGTCTTTCACAAAGTTGTAATTGAAATAAAAAAATAGTGACAAGTACATCAAGACTATGGATGTGAAGACCTCTGTTCATTCCAAATGAAAATAGTTACGAACTGTAAGATCTTTGCTCTTCATAGATGGAAGTCAGCCCCAATCATAAATCCACTTTCTGTAGTACGAAAGAGTATTGGGGAGCAAGTGACCTTCGCGGGAGCAGGTCCGAGCCAGCAGCTTCCAAGGAACCAGGCCCAGGCAAGCAACCTTGGAGGAAGCAGGCCCTAGCCAGGGACCTGCGTGGAAGCAGGACCAAGCCAGAAACTTCCACAGGCCCAGACCCAGGCCAGGGACCTCTTCTGGAGCAAGCCTGTGCCACAGACATCTGCAGGAGCAGGACCAAGACAGTGACCTCTGCTGGAGCAGGCCCTATCCAGTGACCTCCACGAGAGCAGGCCCAAGCCAACCACCTCCATGAGACCAGGCCTGAGACAACAACCTCCATAGAAGCAGGTCCAGCAAGCCATCCTGATGGGAACAGGCCCAAGCAAGTACCCTCCATGAGAGCAGGCCCAAACAACCTCCAGGAATGTCCAGTGACCTTCAGGAATGCAGAGTGACCTCCAGGGATGACTAAAACCCTTGCCCTGAATCCACCATGAGGAGCAACTATCTGAGTCTTGGATCCACTGGCACCTGGAAATTTGATCACCAGAGAGATGTACCCAACAACACAAATCAGACGAATAAATGGGTAGGCAAGGTAAGAACACACTCAACACCACAAAGTGCAGCACAACACTAACAAAAGCTAGTGGCCCTACAACAACAAGAATTGAACACCCCAATACAGATGACACAGAAGAAATTGACCTAAAAATAACTTTAGGAGAATGTTTGAGGCCCTTAAAGAGGAAATAAAAAATTCTCGCAAAGAAACGGAGGAAAAAGAAAACAAAATATTGAAAGAAATCAACAAATACCTTAAAGAAAACCAAGAAAAAGCTATCAAACAGGTGAAAGAAACAATTAAAGACTTATAACTGTAATAGAGAAAATAAAACAAAAACCAAGAGAATTCTGGGAAAGAAAATATGGGAAAATGCTCAGGAACCACAAATGCAAGCATAAAGAGCAGAATGCAAGAGATGGAAGAGAGAATCTCAAGCACTGAAGATACGATAGAGAAAATAGACTCACCAGTCAAAGAAAACATTAAATCTAACAAAAGCTTAACACAAAATATCCATGAAAGATGTAACACCAAGAAAAGACCAAACCTATGAATAATAGGGATAGAAGAAGAAGTCCAACTCAAAAGCACAGAAAATATATTCAACAAAATTATAGAAGAAAACTTTCCTAACCTAAAGAAAGATATGCATATAAAGATACAAGAAGCTTACAGACCAACAAATAGACTGGACCAAAAAAAAAAGTCCCCTTGCCACATAATAATCAAAACACTAAACATACAAAATTTAAAAAGAATATTAAGAGCTGTAAAGGAAAAGGGCCAAGTAGCATATAAGGGCAGATCTATCAGAATTACACCTGTCTTCTCAATAGAAACAATGAAAGCCAGAGGGTCCTGGTCAAGTGTTATGCAGACATTAAGAGACCATGGATGCCAGCCCAGACTACTATACCCAGCAAAACATTAGATCACCTAGACAGACAAAACAAACATTCCATGACAGAGCCAGATTTAACCAATACATAGCCACAAACCCAGCCATACACAAAGTACTGGAATGAAAACTGCAACCTAAGGAAATTAGCTATATCCACAAAAGCACAGACAATAGATGACCTCACAGCAGCAAATTCTAAAGTAGGCAAAAACACACCCAATATTATCACCAGCAATGAAAAATAATAAATAACAGGAACTAGCAATCACTTGTCATTAATATCCCTTAATATAAATGGACTACACTCACTTATAAAAAGACACATGCTAACAGATTGAATACAAAAACAAAACCCACCCTTCTGTTACATACAAGTAACACACTTCATCCTCAAATACAGACATCACCTCAGAGTAAAGGGTTGGGAAAAATATACCAATCAAATGGACCTAAGAAACAAGTGGGTATAGTTATCCTAATATCTAACAAAATAGACTTCTCAAATCACAGGAAAAAAGCCATCAATAGGAAATTTCAATACTGAACATCTATGTCCCAAATACAAGGGAACCCTCATATGTAAAAGAAAAACTTCTAAAGCTTAAATAACTCATTAAACTACACACACTAATAGTGACACCCCACTCTCACCCCTGGACAGGTCTGTCAAAGAGAAAATTAACAGAAAAATAAGGGAACTAACATGCTATGACTCAAATGGACTTAACAGACATCTATAGAACATTCCATCCAAACATAAAAGAATATACCTTCTTCTCAGCACCTCATGGAACCTTCTCAAAAATTGACCACATACTACGTAACAAAGCAAACCTCAACAGATACATAAAAAATGGAATAACCCCATGTATCTTATCGGATTATCATGGCTTAAAATTAGAATTCAACAGCAACACTAATTCCAGAAAGCCCACAAACACATGGAAATTAAACAATGCTTACCTGAATCATCAATGAGTCAAGGAAGAAATAACGGAAGAAATTAAAGATTTCCTAAAATTCAATGAAAATGACCACACAACATACCCTAATTTATGGAACACAATGAAAGCATTATGAAGAGAAAAGTTCATAGCACTAAACAACTACATAAAGAAGCTGGAAAAATCCCGTGCTAGTAAGTTAACAGAACACCTAAAAACTCTAGAACAAAAAGAAGCAAACCCACCCAGGAGGACTACAAAGCAGGAAATAATCAAATTGAGAGCTAAAATCTACAAAATAGAAACAAAAAAAAATACAATCAATGAGACAAACAGTTGGCTCTTCAAAAAAAAATCAACAAAATAGGCAAACCTTTACCAAAGAAACCAAAAAGCAGAGAGAGAATACTCAAATTAACAAAATAAGAAAAAGGAGGGGGCATAACAACACACACTGAGGAAATCCAAAAAATCATCAGGATATACTTCAAAAACCTGCACTCAACAAAACTGGAAAACGTAAAGGAAATGGACAATTTTCTGGATAAATATCACTTACCAAAATTAAATCAAGACAAGATAAGCAAACTAAATAGACTGATAACCATTAAGAAAATCGAAATAGTTATCAAAAATCTGCTAACCAAAAAAAGCCCAGGACCAGATGATTTCAGCTCAGAATTCTATCAGATTTTTAAAGAAGAACTAATACCAATACTCCTCAAATTGTTCCACACAATAGAAACAGAAAGAACATTGCCAAACTCTTCTTATGAGGCTACAGTTGCCCTAATATCCAAACTACACAAAGACACTACTAAGAAAGAAAATTACAGACCAATCTCACTCATGAACATTGACGCAAAATTACTCAACAAAACACCAGCTAACCGAATCCAAAAACACGTAAGAAATAGCATCCACCATGATTAAGTAGGTTTCATCCCAGAGATGCAGGGATGGTTCAATATACGAAAATCCGTCAACAAAATCCACCATATAAACAAACTGAAAAAAAAACCTCACATGATCATCTCAATAGTAGCTGAAAAAGCCTTCGACAAAATACAACTTGTCTTCATGATAAAGGTCTTAGAGAGAGCAGGAATACAAAAAAAAAAAAATACCTAAACATAATAAAGGCAATATACAGCAAGCCAACAGCCAACATCAAATTAAATGGACAGAAACTGAAAGTTATCCCACTGAAATCAGAAACAAGACAAGGTTGTCCACTCTCTCCATATCTATTCACTATAGTTCTTGAGGTCCTAGCTAGAGCAATAAGATATCAAAAGGAGATCAAGGTGATACAAATCAGAACAGAAGAAGTCAAACTCTCACTATTTGATGCTGCTGCTGATAGTTTACATAAGTGACCCCAAAAATTTTACCAAGGAACTCCTACAATTCAAAAACACCTTCAGTAATGTAGCAGGATACAAGATTAACAAAAAAAATCAGTAGCCCTTCTTTATACAGATGATAAATAGGCTGAGAAAGAAATCAGAGAATCATCACCCTTTACAATAGCCACAAATAACATAAAATATCTGGGAGTAACTCTAACCAAACAAGTGGAAAACCAGTATGATAAGAAATTTAAATCTTTGAAGAAAGAAAATAAAGAAGACACCAGAACATAGAAAGATTTCCCATGCTCTTGGGTAATTAGGATTAATAGAGTAAAAAGGGCAATCTTACCAAAAGCAATCTACCGAATCAATGCAATGCCCAGCAAAAATCCAAGCAAAATTCTTTTCAGAGACCTTGAAAAAACAATACTTAACTTCATATGGAAAAATAAAAATCCAAAGATAGCCAAAACAATCCTGTACAATAAAGGGACTTCTGGAGGCATCACAATCTCTGTCTTCAAACTCCACTACAGAGCTACAGTACTGAAAAACAGCCTAGTATTGGCATAAAAACAGACAGAAAGACCAATGGAATAAAATTGAAGACATGGATATCAATCCACATGCCAACTAAAACCTGATTTTTGACAAAGAAGCAAAATATACAAAATGGAAAAAAGAAAGCATTTCAACAAATGGAACTGACATAACTGGATATCAACATGTAGAAGAATGAAAATAGATCGATATCTATCGTCAGGCACAAAACTCAAGTCCAAATGGATTAAAGACCTCAACATAAAGCCAGCCACACTGAACCTCATAGAAGAGAAAGTAGGATGTACACTTGCACGCATTGGCAGAGGAGACCACTTCCTAAATATAACCCCACGTAGCTCAGACACTGAGAGAAACCATTAATAAATGGGACCTCCTAAAACTGAAAACCTTCTGTAAAGCAAAGAACACAGTCAACAAGACAAAACGACAACCTACAGAATGGGAAAATATTTCACCAACCCCACACTGGACAGAGGGCTGATCTCCAAAATATACAAAGAACTGAAAAAATTGGTCATCAAAAGAACAAATAATCCAATTTAAAAAATGGGGTACAGACCTAAACAGAGAACTCACAACAGAAGAATCTGTTGAAAATGGCTGGAAGACACGTAGGAAAATGCTTAATATTTTTAGCCATCAGAGAAATGCAAATCAAAACAACTCTAAGATTCCATCTCACTCCTATCAGAATGGCCAAGAGCAAAAACATTGATGACAACTTATTCTGGAAAGGATGTGGGGTAAAGGGACCACTCCTCCATTGCTGGTGGGAGTGCAAACTGGTACGGCCATGTTGGAAATCAGTAGGGTGGTTTCTCCAAATATTAGAAAACAATCTACCTCAAGATCCAGCAATACCACTTTGGGTATATACCCAAAGGCTGTTCAATCATACCACAAGGACATGTGCTCAATTAGGTCCATAGCAGCATTATTTGTCATAGCCAAAACCTGGAAACAACCTAAATGCCCCTCGACCAAAGAATGGATAAGGAAAATGTGGTCCATTTACACAATGGAGTACTACACAGCAGAAAAAAAAATAACATCCTGAATTTTGCAGGCTAGAAGATGGAGCTAGAAAACATCATGTTGAGTGAGGTAACCCAGACCCAGAAAGACAAATATAGTATGAACTCACTCATAAGTGGCTGTTAGACATAAAGCAAAGAAAACCAGCCTACAAATCACAATCCCAGAGAACCTAGACAGCACTGAGGACCCTAAGAGAGACATACATGGATCTGATCTACATGGGAAGTAGAAAAAGAAAAGATCTGAGTAAATTGGGAGAGTGGGGATCATAGGAGAGGGCAGAAGAGGAAGGGGGAAAGAAGGGAGGGGAGCAGAGAAAAACATATAGCTCAATAAAAACAATAAAAAGAAAGGGTGATGAGTTTTCTTGTAGTTTGTGGTATTTTGTTCAGATTATCAAATCAGTACCATGGGGATCATTCATTTTAACCTATCAGTGTTCGCAATAAAGTCATCTTTTACCAGTCTGTGAGCTGACACATAGTAGGTTGTAATTTCTGCCTTCATTTTGCTATGATTTGCTGAATCAGAATATTCCAAAATCTGACTTTACCTGTGACACTACAGCAAAGAATTCTATTGTCTAGCAGTAGCCAGTGACTTCAATGTTCCTTTCGTTCTAGTGCCCTGGAATTGTGAAGCATTAAGCCTCTTTCCCCACATACTTTTCCTTCTCCAATGAAGGATTTGAAAACATAGAAGTAAGTCTCATAGGTATAGCTATCTGGGATGGAGAAAGATTTTTATCCCATCCTCCCATCATCCTAATATCTTTACTTAGATCTTTAGCGTTTTTACACTTCGAAAAAATATTTATTCAGGCATGCTATAACTAAATGAATATGGACAGCATTATTGTACCTTCACCTGTCACTGAGGCACCATAACACCATGCAATGAATATTAATAAGGATTTAAAATTAAGTGAGATGATGTCACTTTGGCGTGGTGGCGCACACCTTTAATCCCAGCACTCGGGAACCAGAGGCAGCCTGATCTCTGTGAGTTTGAGGCCAGCCTGGTCTCTAGAGTTTTAAGACAGCCAAAAATACAGAGGAACCCTGCCTCAAAAAATAGGGGCGGGGAGAGAGGTATTACCTGGTATTTATCATCCAGTACTGACTTTACCCTCTGGTAGAGAGGTGAGATTTGCATCAGCACCTCTTTGGAGCAGTGCTTTTATCCCAAGAGAAGCTTTGCGGCCCTGTACGCAGTTGATGTGGGAATTTCCATAATTTCAGGGCTTTTGTGACAATGGATTATTTCCTGGTGCAACTAATAGTTTCTGAGATGAATACAGACTGTTGTGATTAGGGGAGCGGTGTGCGGGTTGTATGTTCCCAGCACCCAGCCGCTGGCCCGCTCAGCGGCTGACCGTCCGCACCGAAATAACCACATGACAAACTGGATTCATTTAAACTCTGCCTGGCTTATTATCACTAGCCTTTCCTTGGCTAGCTCTCATAATTAAACTAACCCATTATAAAAGTTTGTAAGTCACCACGTGGTGACATACCGGAAGGGTCTAACCTGCATCCATCTGCAGAGGCGGCTCATGGCTTCTGGTCTCACTTCCTTTCTTCTCCTCCCAGAACTTCCGTTCTGTCTACTCCGCCCACCTAAGGGTTGACCTAACTATAAGCCAGGCAGCTCTTTTATTTAGCCAATCAAGGCACAGAAATACAGGTGGACATTCAAGCAGTCTGAAGATTATTGATTGAGTGATTGAGCCATGGATGAAGACAACAAACATTTGAAATCTCTGTGGTTCTCAGCCAGCTAGCTCAGCAGTGGGTTGGGCCAGCCACACTGAGGGCTGAACTGGAGTTCTTCCTTTATTCACAGAACCAGTTCTGCATTGCCGGCTGCGGTGCAGGCTTGCTCAAAGCACCCTGCCAGCGTGCTTACACCCTGACCTGGAGGGACCAGCTAAGGGTGAGAATGTTGATTCCCTCTCCATGTCCATCTCATGTTTGGTTAGCGAGGGCTGGCCATGCATGCTGGGGATGGTCCTGGGATTTAATTACCTAATTAAATTACCTCCCAGCTTAGAGACAAATCCATTTATCTGGCAACCCATCTACTCAAAGTCCCTAACCTCAGTCTGCTGCACACTAACTATGAAAAGTAAAGGAGCTAGACACATCTGGACTCAAAACCACATCCCTTAGCAACTTATCCAGCCAATAGTCTGGTAAGATTCAAAAATATAGAAAGGCCACACCATGTTTTAGAGACAGTGCCTCAACAACTGTAACCCTCATGAAAACAAGTCTTCTCTGTAAATAAATACACAGATATCTTAATGTTTACTTAGAACAGTTCTCTTAAAGATGAAGGTCCTATATGCAAATCAGAGAGAAGACTTTTGAGGCCATTTCATTTTGTTTTAGAGATTCCAAAGAGGAGGGTGTTTGTCTCAATCTGAGAATTCTTTTGAGGTGGGCTCTTAAGCAAATTTGGCAACACCTCTGTCATTTCTGCTGAGAAAATAAAATGAATGGGATATTTTAAACATTTAAGATGGCATTAACTAAAAGTAAAAAATATAGCCTTTTATTATTAATCTGCAACACCAAGTGCATGTGTTTAACAAATATTTCTCACTGAGCCAACACTGTATCTTGGTCCCACATTGGTGGTCTCTCTCTTGATTTGGCTCCTAACAGATCTTTAACCCACTGTCACATGTATGGATTGAGATGGGAAGGATTGTTTTGTTATAAAGACCCTTAAACATCTTCATGTATCCAAACCTTCTATAAATACAATCTGCTGACCTTATCCCAGGGCTTCCATTTTAATAGGCAAAGCTGGCTTCTTGGACAACAGCATGGCACTCAGAGGGGGCTCCTGTTTGTTGTTGCAACCTCCTGTTACCATCTTGAAATCTTTCATGTTGTTTAGCGTGGTGTTCCACATGCTCAGTTTGCACTGGGTTCCATGCTTGTTTCAGCCCATTCTGTTCGAAGGTCCAGAGTGAGACTTGCAAATGCATATTCCCAACTAATGCAGACATCACCCTACAGGGAAACTGTGTCCTCCTTTCATATATGCTAAAGTCAATTTAAAGGAAAGGGACAAGGCCCCTCTCCTTTTGATCTGGTCAGATCCAATCAAAGCAATGAAAATGGAAGAAATAGTGCTAGAGCAACAGAAGCTAATGTTTCAATTATTCTTGATCACCCTTGTTTTGTTTTCTTTTCACCATACCATTAAACATGACATTGCCTGTTCTGCACTTCCCCCAACAACCAATGTAAGTATAATTCCCGTCTGCACGCCAGGTCCATTACAAGTGTCAGAGGCATCGTGACAAAGTATGTATAGTTAAACAGCATCCTCAGAAGTAATCTGAGAGGTGGCAAGAAGGAAAACAATGGGAAGAGTGACAAGCTTAGTTTGTGGGATAAAATATACAGATGCCCTGTAAGTGTCCGTGCAGCAGCTCACACAGGACACCATGTCCTCTGAGCATTGTAGCCGTCAGAGCAGGCAGAAAGGCAGCATTTCCTAATACCTCATGGTTACACAGGGTAAAATAAAAACCCACTCCTACTGTGGAAACCTCAAATCCTCCCAATATGAAGACTTGAGAGAAATGACTTCCCTGTTGTCCCTCATTTATGCTCATTACTCCTGGCTGAATGAACATTTAGACCATTGCCCTGAATCTTCCTCTTCTACAGTTTTAGTAAAACATGTGTAAGACTTGAGCCAAAATGTTTATGCTATCTGTGAATTAAGATGTGACCACTTCCAAAACTCTCCTCCAAATAATAGGAGGCAAAATCCAAGTTATACTTTGTTTCAGTTGGGCTCATGAATTAGGCAATAACTTGGACACTCCCTAAAATATCCCATAAAATAAGACTATGGTTTTCCACTACTAGGTATACAATCATGACTTATTCTTATTGAATAGAGTGAAGACATTTTCATTAATGGCTGGAAAGAAAATATCAACTAAGCAATGGAAACTAATGAAATCAGCCGAATAATATGATCTATAGTTCTGATTCGGAACTGAAGCCTGTGTTAGCTTAATGCATTCACTTCTTCTCATGTTCATAACAAGCCTTTCCCAAGAGCCACGTCTCATGACAATAGACAATGTCCAGTTTGTTTGAATTTGTGTTCCCCTACCTAGAATTAAGGAGATATTTTTCCTTTTAATTATATGCGGTTGTTAGTTTACACTGCCGCCCCTCCCCCTTCCAGCAGAAACAGTCAAGTTCTTCTGATTGTTTTTCCCTTCAAATTCACCAGAGGCCCACACGTCTGGAAAATTAAGCTCATGGCTGTCCTTTGGCTCTTGCCCATAAGATTGTGTGATATCAGTTCAAAGAGAAGGCAAGCAGAGGTCTTATTTATTCTATGTGGGTAGGAAATGTCCTCGGCAAAAGTGCCAGAGTCCTGGCTGCTTCGGTGACAGGCATGACGTATCATAAGTGCCAGGATGTTTTTCCCCTGGGTACTTACCCTTGCTGGAAGCCTGAGCTAAAGCTAGGGTCCCTATGAATCCACTTCCTTCATTTTGCATGACAAAAACCATTTTGGCTAGGAAAGGATTGCTCTGTGTGTTTACCTTCTTTAGGACTGCAAAGGATTTGTTTTGATAACTTTAACAAATGGAAAGCAAAGACCAGTAAAGAGAAGCAAATAGGGTGGGGAGGGCAGAAACACACTGAAAAACTTTTAATCAATCTTTGATCATTTCCCTTTAAGATGTCAGGGCCACTGTTTTGAGGAAGGTAGAAAATAAAGATGGTTCCAGGTAAGACTTTGCCCAGTTCCCATGTTCCTGGTATTCTCATTTTCCTGTTCCATTTACATTTTCACTGTTATTTCTGTTGCTATGACAACTCATATGTGCATATGATAATAGTATGTGAGATCATGCCATAGATTATTCGGCAGAAATCTTATTGCCTTGCAAATTCCTGTTCTGTGTATTTAAATATACTGGGTTCTTAATGACATCCATGTATTTATCTTTTTAGCTGCCTTTTCATACAAAAACATATAGTCACACCAGTAGTGTCATTGCCTTCATCACAGGAAGAGTACATTTATTTTTAAAATATGCTGTGAGAAAAGAAAACTTTTTCTTAAAACCACAATAAACTATAAGTCTGGATTACTTTTAATTCAGAGACTGAGGAAGGCAAAAAAGAGTCATCTGGGTTTTATTTTTTTTCTTTTCCTTGCTTAATAGATAGTGACCTTCCCAGGATTTAACTCTTAAATTTAATCAGGCATCACTCCATTTTAGGCACTCTAGGAATACAAGGTGTTGACAAGGCTTCATCTCCGTTTACGTCCTGTTTCTGTTAATTCTGTTACATTTTATTGCTGTTATATTTTATTCGCCAAGGCTACCAGCAGGCATTGTCAGTGAACACAGGCTTGTGTCTCCACCCTTCTAGTTGACCTTTGTTTTCTAACATTTGTTAGGTTTTACTGCTCTCTGCTGGTTGAACCTTGGCAACTACAGCAGATCATTTGTTCGTCCTTCACAGGCTGACATTGTTGTGTTTTGATGCCATCGTGTGGTCATTTTATGGAAATGCTTTCACATTATTGATGCAGATGTGTTGGAGCATTGTTCAAAAAGTCTTCTTGTTTCCGCCTCCATGTCCATGTCCTTGAATCGGCCATTGGCAACTGAGTGATGTTTCAATCTGAACATGCTTATAGACCTCTAATTGTCTTCCGCCAGGAGCCCTGACATGCTGCAGTCGGAGGAAGTGTCCTTTTCCATGGGAGGGAGGCATTCATCTACCGATTCCAACAAGGCCTCCAGCGGAGACATCTCCCCTTATGACAACAACTCCCCAGTGCTGTCTGAGCGCTCCCTGCTGGCTATGCAAGAGGACAGGGCCCGGGGGGGCTCGGAGAAACTTTATAAAGTGCCAGAGCAGTATACACTGGTGGGCCACTTGCCATCGCCAAAGTCGAAGTCAAGAGAAAGTTCTCCAGGACCAAGGCTTGGAAAAGGTAACTGAAGCCTGGCTGTGACAGCTCAAATAAGTATCTGCCCTCTTCATTGGGCCTTTGTTTGATGTTTCTTCAATTCAAAGAACATTTACTGAGTGTCTGCTAAATGCTCGAGATAGGAGAATGGAATGGTGACCCCATGTTGTTTTAGAGGGTCTCTACAACTTTCGATTCTCAAATATCTGTCAAGTGAGCAAATGCCCAAAGGAGCCACTCATTTTCCCAACTTACTTTTCCCTTTTAACATCCCGAGGAGTCTACGACCCTGCTGGTGGATTTGCATTGCATAGTTGCTAGTCTATGAAGTCACTCCATTACTTCTTTCACTTTCATAAAGAAAAGGTTCTGACCCTATCACATAACAACACAATATCCAGAACCAGGCAGTAACAAAAGCCCCAGACTAAAAGTCAAAAGCATGTCCTGCCACTCTAGCTTGCAGGACCTCGAAAGAATAATCAATCTCCATGGAGGCCTATGGACTCCTGGTAAGATAACTAAGAATGGTACCTGTGGATCTCATGTATTGGATTTCATCAGTGAATTTACATGCAGTTGTTATGGCAACACTCAGCATGGAATAATTCCTGGCTAATCTGTGCTGCGTAACCTTGTAGGCACTTCTGATATTTTGTTACTATGCACTTGGTCTGTCTCATGATCTCCTGATAAGGAATGAAACAAGGTATACTTTCCAGAAACTAACAAACATGTGGAGACATCCAGTAGACCTCTGATTCCAAGTCATAATGACAGTTCTAGCATAGGCTTGGATGGATGAAAGCTTGAGCTGGCTAAGACATCTACTAGAGCATCTTGCTACATAACTACATATGCCCTGATTGTGGGAGAAGGGAGGAGAAAGAAACACACACAGGAACAAATCTGCTGATGTCAGTAGGGTAGTATCCCTGAGGGCATTCAGAAAACAGCACTATTGTCCCTGTATGTCTGTTCCGGTAGCCTGAGCCCATGTGGCCATCACCAACTGTCCCCATGTATGAGTTCCCCACTACCATTATCACTCACAATGAAGGCAACACACAGACCAGACCTCTTATGATTTGGGGTGTCAGAAATAGAATGGGTGCACAGGGCTGTCTTCTGTTCTGGAGGATCTGGGGAAGAATCTGTCTCCTACCCTCTGCTAGCTTTTACAGGCCTAGTCTCAGGCCTGCTTCTTCCATGTCTGAAGCCACCAACACAGCAGCATCTTCTCTCTCGCTTCCCTCTTATAGCTTCCCCTTTTGATGATAGATAGCAGAGCTGCTCAGATCCTCCAGGAGAGTCAGTTATCCTCAAGAACAAGGGGGATATGCAAAGTTTATCTTTCAAGGTTATAGGGGTTATGATATAGATTTCTTTAGTGAATATTCATTCTGTTTATCAGAAACACGATGTAGAAAGAGCACTTTTGTCCATTTCCAACAGAACAAACTTCTTGGAAGGCAGGTCTACATAGTATTGTTTTGCATCTAGTACAGCCTCGAATTATGGTATTTTGTGCCAAAAATGTAGTGATGTTATTTTTGGTTTCATTCTTAATTATTTCTGTTGTGCACCCTTTTATCTTCTTTCCTAGATATGTCTGAGGAGCCTTTCAATATCTGGGGAACTTGGCATTCAACATTAAAAAGTGGGCCCAAGGACCCCGGAATGACAGGTGAAGTACCATGTTTAAACTTCATTGCACTTATCTAAGAAAGGATTGTCCCTAACTCTTATCTGCTATTCTTGTGGTAACTGCTTGCCAACCATTATTCAGAAAATACTGAAGAGAGGAAAAGGGACAAAAAATATCTCTCCTTGGGCTTTCCTCCCCAAACACTAAGCTTGGACAGTAATCCACTGCTCTTCTTTTCCTGAAGCCTAAATTGTCAACAGGGCAGTTTATGTAGTTTAGCAGCTCAGTTAAGCCTGAGAGAGTCTAGGAGTGGCCACACAAACAGGCGCCGCTCTCAACAAGAACCTGCCACTGGTCTTGCTAGGGAGATTTTCTTCCCAGGTAGCTGAGAGTGTGCTGTACTTTTTCAGCAATAGAAGCAGCAGTGAAAAAGAAAAGAGCAAGCCATTAATGCTCAAGGCAATTGTCCAAACTAACCCCAGTTCTTGCCTTTCTGCTTCCAGGTTCCTATGGCGACATTTTTGAAAGTAGCTCCCTGCGGCCGAGGCCCTGTTCCCTTTCTCAAGGGAACCTATCCCTGAATTGGCCTCGATGTCAAGGGAGCCCCACAGGGCTGGACAGTAGCACTCAGGTCATCCGGAGGACTCAGACGGCGACCACCGTGGCACAGTGCAGTGTCCACCTTCCTGTGTCGCGTGTCTGCAGCACTCCCCACATCCTGAGTAGCGGCAGGGGGTCCAGGCAGCCTGCAGCCAGGTCTGAGCCATTCTTGTCCCTAAACAGCACAGAAGACATAGCCGAGGGCGAGGTGGAAGTGTACCAGAGACCTCAGCCTGTGTACCAGAGACCTCAGGAGAGTGGCAGAGATGACAGGCGCCCCCCTCCTCCTTATCCGGGATCAGGGAAGCCTGCCATGACCTCGGCCCAACAGCCCTCTGAGCCTCCCCTGTGGAGGCTCCAGAGGCATGAAGAAGATTCGGGAACAGCCAAAGAAGGAAGCCAACAGGCCTCAGGAAATCATCCGGCCAGGCCAAAAAAACTGAGCAGCGCCTACTCCCTCTCAGCCAGTGAGCAGGAGGACAAGCAGAACTTGGGGGAGGCCAGCTGGCTCGACTGGCAGCGAGAGCGGTGGCAGATTTGGGAGCTCCTGTCAACTGACAACCCGGATGCCCTCCCGGAAACCCTAGTATGAGCCCACCCGCCAGCAGCTGGAGCCCACACTCCCAAAAAACATCCTTTTCCGGCCCAGACCCGGGAAACTTGCCGATGGACAATTGGACAATTACTCATTTTCTTTTTCTTTTTATTTTTCCACACGTTGAAAAATCAACACAAGAGAAAGTAAGTCCACTTACAGAGAGGCCCTCCTACCCTTACCATTTATTATAAAATTCTACTGCATAGCCAGCCTTAGGAAAATAAACAAACAAACAAACATGACAATACCCAAACTGAAAACTACCCACATTGGCTCTATATAAGATCAAACTCTTGCTTTGATACAGCTCAATTGTATTTATGTGTCTTCAGTTTTGTCTGTTGTATATTCTGTGACAGATTATATATGATAATGATATATTCACTGAAAAGACAGAACAATTAAAAAAATCACTGCACTTATATTACACCATGAGATATATTAAGTAACAAAACTCTATAGAATATTCTAGAATATGCACAAGCGGGTTTCTGTGCTTTTGCCATCGCTTTTTCACGGGGCAGTCCTCCCTTCAATGCCTAAGAAAAATACTAACCCAACAAAGCAGAATCTGAGAAGCCATATTTTTATACGGAATTGAGAAACAAAAGTTATAGTCACTGAATGCTTTTTCATAGTGAACAAGTTTTAAGGAAATATTAAATTTGATACGTTGTGAAATATATTTTTAGAAACTGTTTAGAAAGAACTCAGCAAATCAAATGAGAGAAAAGCAGTGCCTAACAGTACTCAAGAACATGTCCATCCCATTCTAGGTCAAATTCAGTTTTCTATAGGCCACTTATAATACATATTTATAATGTGTAACTTTTATGTATTTTTCAAAACTACAAACTGGAATCCAACTACAGAAAGTTTTAAAATCTGAATACACATTCAAATTATACAATCCCCCCTCTGCCCTATTAACTCAATTACAAGCAATTCGTTGTAAAATAAATCCTATCGGGGGAGGGGGCAAAAAACAGCTACATATTTGCGCTTACAATATGCCAAAGGCTGAGAAACGTGTCTTCAGTAATTTTATGTGTATTGTAATGTGTTACTCCTTACTTCAGCAATTTGAAGTGTTACAACTGCAAAACCACTTTTGACCAGCAGGTGGCAGTTTGCTTCAGTATTTTCTGATTTTTGTCCACATCAGAACAGTGTACTATTATAAACAAAGAAGGATATATATATATTTATATATATATATATAAAACGTGTCACTCTTGTCATGTTGGCAATGAAATTTTTCAGTGGTGTTTCTTAAAAGTCTATCTTGTGCCATGATGAATAAAAAAGTTAAGCAAGATTCGTTACCAGCCTTTAAATTTAATGAAGGAATGCACCTATTTCAGACAGAAAATTCAGTACTCACAAGGTCAAGTGCATTTACATGTTGGCAGTTCCATAAATACACACATGCTGTTAGAGAGCTTGTTTTTAAAATAACTGGTATTTAAAATAACTTGTATTTAAAATAACTTTCCATAAGTCAGTGATATGGAAATATGCAGAAATCTATAATGTGTTCAATTAAAGTCTGGTTTTCTTGTCACTGAGAAAGTGATTTCACACCTGACTGAAACTTGGATTTTGTGCCTCCTGGGTAGGTGTACCTCAACATAGTTATTGAAAATTTTGTCTGGTCCATAGGGCTCAGATGCCTAATTGGTTCTAGATATGGAGTATAGTGGTACGTACCTGGGGACAAGTTGAATGATTTTGGGGCTCAGTCACTAGGCTCAGCACACTGGGTATTGGTTCAGAATATGGAAGATTTGTCTGCAGATCTCAGTTATTCCTTATGGACTCCACTAAGACCAAAGGTAAGTATAGGACTCAGAGCAAATGCTACTTGATTGTAGCACTCATGAGGCTTTTCTATGCCACTCACCTTTATCCAAAATCCTTGAATTTGATCATACCTGACAAATTCTTTCTCCTCTTGTGAACTTCCTGATACCTGAACCTCCTTCTCACCATGTTTATACTGTCAAAGTTGTGTTACTTAAATCTTTTATAACAAATGAACAAACATACATACATACATACACACATATATGGGAGGTACATCCATCAGTTACTAGATCTAAATTTGCCAGTGTAGAAAAGAGTCAATAGTCATGTCCCTATTTCTTTGTTCATTTCTGTTCTGTGCCCACATCTTTCAGTTCTTTGGTGAGAGCTTGTTTCTTCGATGCCTTTATCTCATTGCAAATATGCCACTTTTAAAACACACCTGAGGCCTTGAAAGATGGCTCAGTGAGCAAAGTGCCAGCACTCATAGAAGTTGGAGACAGCAGCACGGGTATCTACTATAATCCAGTGTTCCTACTGGCGATGGGAGGTACAAACAAGAGAATTCTTGAAAGGACACAGGCCAGCTTAACCTGACCTATACAGAAGTGAATGTCAAGAAAGACCCTATCTCCACCAAGGTGGATAGCAAGGACCGACACCGAAGACAGTCCTCTGATCTTGCCATGTGCACTGTGACCCACACAAACCCCCAACGCACACATCATACACACAAATCTTTTAAAACACACGAGACACCAAACCTGTGCAGGGAGGCCATTTTTAATACTGTATAAAATGTGATATGATGCTTGCCAAGGAAAACAAATGTCAAATTGGAGGAAACACTTTGACTAGGATGTTCAGGCCACTCATTCCTCAGGAGGAAAAGTGATCCTAGGGGCAAGAAGAAAGCTGCCCTGTGCCATGGATGCCTCCATGTCTATGAATACTCAATCACTTTGTTTTTGTGTCCCTGGCAAAGGGGCTTCTAATGGTGATGATAGAAATGGCCAAATACACATTTGTCTTGATCCTGCTAAGTAGTTATTAACATATGTTTGTTGTGGGTTTTGATAGCACAAACAACCATCTGATGCCAACAGGGGGTGTGCAAATTGAGGAAATTCATAAATAAATCCAGCTTGCTTCTTTTCTTATGCACATTTTAATACACATCTGTTTGGCAGAGAAACAGTACTCGGACTGAATATAAAGAGATACTAGAACAAAGTGAAGGCTTGCGCTGTCTGCTGGTTTGATACGCAAACGGCAGGAGGCAGATCTCACTGAACTAAGAAGAAAGGACTTGTGTGCAGAAGAGTCAAAAAGAGATGTAAACAGGATGTCTTGACCAGACAGAATTGTAAAACAGCAGCAAGTGTTCTTCAGGAAAAAAAAAAAACCTACAAACCAAAGGAAAGTTCTCATCAGGGATGGCAGCCTAGAGATTCTGAACTGGCATTGAGGATACCCACCTTACACAGCCCTCAATCCGCCAAGGGGCAGAAGGACCGGTCAACCAATGTTCAGTTAGCCCAAGCCAGCTAATATCCCTTTAGTTTAAGATTCCGATGCATCCTAGTTTGCTGCAGCTGTGCCATGTTTAGCAATAGAACATCCCAAACTTAAGCACCAGCTCTTGCTTTTTCCCATCTGAATGGATGAGTTGGGCTGAGGACACAGGACACTTGACCATGGTACTTCTCAAGTACACATGCCAAACAAGATACAGAGTCTACTCAATTTGAAGGCTTAACAACAGATCACATTAGTCTTAGTATGCCCCCTGTAAAATCTGAGATATACTTATATTCAAATAATGGCTTATCCCATGAAGCTTTATATGAGATATAATTATATTAAAAAGAATGTTTATGTTTATCTGACATATTTGCTAAATCTGGCATCTCTAATCTCTAGCCTTAACATCACTCTTGGCTCACAATGCTTTGCTTGAAATTCTCACTGAATGTCCCACAGTGCCTCAACAGTTCTGAAGGACCAGCTATATATCTCTAGTGCTACCCTGAACTCCAATTTCACTTTATATCACCCCACATCTTTGGCTAGGGAGCTTCTCCCCTCTGTGTGCCTGGAGCCTCACCTGGTCTATTAGTCATGTTTCTCATCACTGGGGCAAAATACTCAGCAGACACTATTTAAGGGAGAAAGAGTTCTTCCCTGCTAGCCAGCTCCCCAAAATGGCAAGGAGGCTTTTTATTAGTTATGAAAGCTTGGCCTTAGCTTAGGCTTTTTCCTAACTAGTTTTTATAACTCAAAGCCATATTTTTTTAATCCACGTTCTTTTACATGGCTCTGTTACCTTTACTCTCTACCTATCCTGCTTCCTCTGCATTTGGCTAGCCACTCTGCCTTTCTTCTTCCTCTCTAGTAATGCCTAACCTCTTGCTGCCTAGTTATTGGCTATTCAGCCTATTATACTAATCACAGCAATGCATTTTCACAGAGCGTACAAATATCCCACAACAACCCTTCACAGTTCTGTCTCATCCATCTGCAGACTCTCACTTCTTTGCCATGTAAAAATCCATACTGTAGATATGTATGGGAAACTCCCCATTTTTACATACAGGACACAATGTTACATTTCTATTTCATAGGCCTGAAATGTTTTTCCTCACCCATCCTATTTAGTTGTACATCATTTTCTGAACAAAATTAGATTGAAATTTCTTTTTATACAAATACATCAATAAAAGATCCTATTGACTCTTTGCACAGGATTCAGTCATGCATCACTACCCATTAGCATTACTGTCTGTAGCATTATCTGAAGGTTCTTTACCTCAGGATAGGGATTTTGTAAGTTTTGTACATTTTAGACTAGGCAGAGATAAAATATATATTTGGGATATGTTTGATAAATGCATTCTGAACATAGGCATGTTGCTTTTAAGACACTTGCCATGTGTAATGAATGACAAGCCATGCAAGGCCATCTGCTCCTTGAAAATGCAGACACAGGTGCACATTTTCTAAAGAAAAAGATTTGAGAAGGGACTGACAAACATGGAGACACCATCTTTTAAGAATCACGGCCCTACAAAGACTCTTGACACCCTAGCTCTGTGTTGTATGGGACAGTGAAAAAGAGCAACCCATGATGCCGCTCTGTTCCTGATTGCAATATTAAGGGATAGTGAGATGGTTAAGTGGGTAATTCCATCTACACAGCTATGAGAAGCTAGCAACACTGAAATGAGACTTTCTGGTGGTACAGCTGTTTGGGGGTCACCTATACCCTATAAATAACCCCTTAGCCATGCCCCGTAGGCCCAGTAAATTCTTTGGTTCACCAGAGTCTGGCCTTCAGTGGAATTGCACTCTGATTTGTCACTGGAGACTTATAAGGAAGGAATAGACATATATTTACATCTCCCCAAAAACAGAGTTCTCTGTACCAGACAGACAGAGAGAGAGAGAGAGAGAATTAATATATATATATTAATTAATATATTATATTAATTATATTAATATAATTATATTAATATATTAATATATTAATATTAATATGAAGACAGGTGTTACCCTTACACAAGCCAAGGAATATCCAGAAGCTAAAAGCAAGATATGATCAAATCATTTGCTTTTGCTAGAGGGAACAAGACCTTGTATTTTTGGCCTTCAGAACTGTGAGAATAATTTCTGCTGTTTAAGGTACTCCATCATTTGGCATTTGGTTACAGCTACCTAGCAAACTAAGATAGTGAGCAAAGGTCATATATCAGAAACAATTAGGAGCAAGAGCAAACATCTCACCTGTTCAAGGGAGTGGTCACCACCAATTCACATAGAAGCAGGACAGAGTACAAGAGCTTTCTGCATCAGTCTGGTGCACTGCCTTTACCCTACTGTAATCCTGCCTTGGTGTGATCACCTACAAAAGTCATGGGAGATACTTTCCAAGGAAAAGATTTTGTTATTAAAACAGAACTTGGTTAAAAGAAGCACCTTTCAGAACTGAGAACAAGACAGGCTTCAGGGAAGAAAAGGTGAATAAGCAAAATGGGAAATTTTTGGCATTTCCGGTTAACCTTTGCTTTGGCATCTCCTACTTATAACTATGGCACATAATATGCAGCAGTTGGAGAAACAGTTGTAAAGTTGGTAGTGGGCAGAAGCCCAAAAAATGCCAGGGAAAAATGAGGTCTACATGGTGACTTGACCAATAGCATCAGTGTCTCTTGAGAGGTTGTTAGGAAGGTAAATCCCCAGCTGTCCCATGTCTACAAGATAAAGAACCCTGGGTGGGAGCCCAGACACCCGCATTTTAACAAGCCTTCCAAGGAATTCTGATCTCCAGAAATTTGAGAACAGCCTGGCTGGACAAAGTGCACAAGGACTAGAGATAGGAAAGGCAGAAAAAAAAATCTCAAATAATGCCCCCATGTACTACTTTGCTTAAATAATTTCATGCCACACTTCAAAAACAGCTAATATCAAATTATAAAATGATTACATGTTATTATCATCCATGCGTCCTTCTGCAAGGAGCAAAGGCCACTGGCTCTTCTGAGTGATGTATGCCAGCAAACCTTTTTTCCTTATATGACCTATATACAAGATAACATCATCATTCCAGTTCACTTTTGTAGCAGGGAGTTTAAGAAAAACCGGCAAAGCTGTGAAAGAATTCTAATTTGTCTGATTTTTCCCAGTCCTTCTCAGCTTCGTGGCAGTATTCCTAGTGGCTCTCTTGTAGGATGGACTGAACTTCTATTTATGAAGCTGGTTTGTATTTACATTTTACATGAGGATGTTCAGCTTAATCATGCTTGCCCAGTGGGACTTGCATATTAAGCTAACCAAGTCTCTCCTTAGGTCTATGTATTATTAAAAAGCTATTCCTTTAGCCATTTTAAATAACATGGGGTTGCTTAGATTAAATAGACACGAATCAGAAGAGCCTCCTGATCTTGCCAGATTCTTCCTGTGGAGTGTCTCAGCACCTTGACTTTTAGCCTTAACTCAAGCTTAGCTTGACTTCTCCGTTTGTCTCCGTCAACTGTGGGGACGGCTGGTACTGAACTCTCTCCACCCAGGGCTCTGCTCCAAGAGCACTCAGACATCACTTCACAGAACTTGCAAAACAACTCGGTCTGCTCATTTGGTAGTCATGAAAACTGAGGCCTAGAGACAGAAATGTCTCAGAGCAAGTAATGTAGAGACCACTTGAACAAGCCACCAGCCTTCACGGTATGCCCTCTTATCAACAAAAGCCTCAAGTCTACAGCAATACAAATGACTGAACATGGTTTTGACAGTCACATGGAAAGGAAATACAGAATGCTTCGATTTCGATAGGGAGCAGTAACTCTGCTAGACATCACGGACCAAAGAAATCGGTAACTTTCTTGGTTTTATTCCTGCTGCTGTGATAAATAGCCCAATAAAAGTGACTTGAGAAAGGGCTTTTGCTCACAGTTCAAGGCACTCCACCATGGTGGGGAAGTCAAAGCAGCAGGAACCTGAAGCAGCTGGTCACCTTGTGCCCACAATCTAGAAACAGGTGAATGCATAGTTGCTAGAGTTTGGCTCACTTTCTTCATTTATGCAATACAGAACACCAACAAAGCAACAGTGCAGCACAATTCCCACCTCAATTAATGCAATCAACACAGTCCCCCACAGGCATGCCTGGAGTCCCATTTTCCCAAGAGATTCTGAATTCTGTCAACTTGACTACACTAATCATCACAGTAACTAAATATATTGTAAAGTACTTATGTGTATCCCTAACCCATTTAGTACCAGAGTGAATTCTCTGTTTTCATTTCTTTCTTTTTGAGGGGAGATGGGATGGGTTTTTGAGACAGGGTTCTCTTGTAGACCAGGCTGGCCTTGAACTCACAGAGATCCACATGGCTCTGCTTCACCTGGGATTAAAGGCATGCAACAATACCACATGGCCCATAGTGAATTCTTTACATAAGAATTCTACAATACCATGATTTTGTTTACAGAATGAGCTCTGATATTGGGTTTCTGCAGGTAGATTTATCTTTTGCAATTTTGTGTCCTGGGTGGGATGTAGAATGTACATCAATATCACATAAATGACAGCTTGTGAATTCATAGGAATACTAAATGTTAATATATAACCTAGTTTGAACTTACCTTTTCTGTTAATACTTTGCCCGACATACACAAGTATATTCTGATTCTGAATTATGACTTTTCCACAGACAAAAGATGTTTTACAATATTGGAGAAGATCCAAAAGGAATCTCAAGTTATATAAAACATTTCAGAGCAGAGTTCTACTCCCTAGATAGGCTCAAGTGTAATCTAGCCACAAAGCAACTCTTGATTGTTCAGCAGGGTGTCTTTCCTAGAACTGGTAAAGAAAAAAAAAGTGTATATAAAACTGTTTATCTTGTAATTTACTTGACAAATGACTTTCACAATACCTTATCACTGCAACAGCAAGAATCCTTGCCTGCAGCTTAATTGTCAGTTTCCAGTCTTAATGCTCTTTGTCAAAATACTTTATCCTATACTCAATCAAGAGCAGCTGTGAAAAGGGCCAACAGTGATGACATTCTTATGCAGTTTAAAAGTGATTAACAGATGAGACCACTGTTGCATTTAGTGAAGTTTGTGCCTGAAAAAAATAACTATAAAGTCACTCTGAGATGTTTCAGAACCTTTTTACTGTCAGCTTTATTTAAAAAATACAAATATTTTTAAATGTTGGATTTTAAGCATTATATAACAAAGAAATCTACATCAAATTAGTAATTCAAAGATACAAACAGCATCCACTAATTTAATACAACAGTATTTAGGATAAATTAAATTTTCATTGTATCAACACTTAAGAAAACAAGTTATTTCTAACATGCTGCTATAATTAAAACAAATTTTCAGCAGCAAAGTTAGTCTTGCAACATAAAACTGATGGTGAATTGATGCAAACATTCCACAAAAAAACACTTCTTTTGAATTCTAACATTTATCCAATATAACCTTATTTTTCGAAGGGACACTGCAGGCCCTGTACTACAGTCAGGCTTGCAAGGTTTACATTAGGCTACTGTGAACAAGCTCCTGGTAAGAGAATGGATTTGGGATGTAATAACATAAAGTAATTTGTCAACCTTCAGGGACAATGAAATGACCTTTTCCTTAATGTTATATCTTAGAAAAGAAATAAGGAGCAAAGTATTTTGAAATTTGCATGTATCATCTAGTTGAAACTTTTATCAAGGTCAAATGTGAAAAAAAACTTGGACATGCCTTCTTAGTCTTACAGAGTACATTCAGTCATACTTTTGCATTTTTTTCAGAGTTGCTATTTAGACTGTAGGGATTTAAGAAATATTGCTTACTTTTAAAACAATCTTTTTTTATACTTATAAAACATCTTTTTAATGAATACAGTTAAAATATTTGGCAGGTAAAAGCATCACATTTTCAAATACTCCTGAGAAAACAAAAAGGAAAAAACAGCTTTCTATGCTTTTTTAAGAGCTCTTTTTTTCAGACTGTCTATAGAGAATAACACAAAATACCACAGTTAATGGGAAAACTAAGCAACTACTTTTCTCCTACACCAAATGAGAAAAAAAATTTAATGACCTATCAACTACAATGGAAAATGTGACTCAAAATTTAATGGAGCATAGCATCTTTGCATGAAAGATCAAGTTTGATTATACACTTGAAAAGTACCCATGGTGACGTTATGAATGAATTTAGTTTGGGGAAAATAGTTTAACATCTTTCTCAGAAAAAAAATAGTTTCAGTTTTTTTCATAACAAACAAAACAGTGGTTATGATGTCCAACGCCACCAAGCAACCTTCATTCTGTCCCATACTGCTGAGACTGAATCAAAGGCAGGACGCACATCCAGGATGGTGAACTGGTAGTCCTTGTTGACCTCGCCACCATCATAGTAATCAATCACATACCTAACTTCTGTGCCACAACGGTTGATGATCCAGTCATGCCTGTCGAAAGGCAACTCATACCTGGAATGAAAACACAATAGTGAATGCTAAGTGCTGGTCTGCACTGATTCTTGGTGTAAGCGGAAAGACAGACAGAAAAACAGCACATGTTCAGACGCCTGATCTCACATGCAAATGCCTAGTGAGGGATATGAGACTTGGGCAATAAGCCTATGGTGCATAGAGAATGTGGCATGGAAGAACTATGATGAGTCTATGTCAGATCATCTGTCTATAAAGGAAAAAGGTTCATGGGAAAGAGATCCATGCCAGAAGGCTAGCTAGAAGGCTGAAGAAATCCAGGATGCTAAGAAACCCAATTATACAAAAGACAAGGGAAGAATGAGGCAAGATAAAAACCACAAGAAGAGAAAAAGGATAGTTCTTTAAAAAAAAAAAAGCACAATATTTTTGGAGAATGAAGTAGAAGATAGCCATTCCACCCGCATAATTCTGCCCATCTATGAATAAACTCAATGAGATAAGGAAATGTAGGCTGGATATACTTTTACAAGATGGAACCACTTTCTTACACTTTAATTTCAGTGGTGAGAATGTCAACAGCAGTTGTATACTGACACTTACCCCATCCAGGAACGAATTCTTGCCCTTGGTGAATAATTTCTGGCTTTGCCTCCAAATCTGACCAATGATGGGCCACAAGGACACTCACTGAAAATGCGCAAATAAAAATAGTCTATTAAAGATATTTTCTTTCCTTTGACAGAATGTTAGTTTTATAGTAATATCTTTTTTCCCCTATATTTGCTATACTATCACAATTACAGAGGACAGTAATTTTTAACAGAATTCAAGTAAATTGGTCCTATTTGTTGGAAACATTTCACTTTCTTTTTAGATTGTATATGTCTCTCTCTAGGCATCTGCTTGGCTTTCCTGCGAAATTCGGGAGAAAGGAACTTCTCATTGGATGTAACCCACTGAGAAAAGGTACCGAGCCATGTGGCTAACATAGATAAGAACAATGGGTTAATATAAGTTACAATAGCTAATAAGAAGCCTGAGCTAATGGGCCAAGCAGTTTATAATCTTATGGAGACTTCTGTGTGATTTTCTTTAGGGCTTGCTGGCTGTGGGGTACCAGGCAGGACAGAAACCCCAACAAGCAGGCCCTCATATTACAGAATGGTGCCCACGAGGATAACTGCATCTACAGAAAGCCTGAGAAAGCTTGAGAAAGAATAGAGTAAAGCATGTTTTCTTGGTAGCAGAAACTTCTCGGGTCTGCTCTGCTTGCTAGA